>JAODAL010003534.1:0-171892 GCA_025379985.1 Phyllomedusa bahiana
CGGGTTTTTAAGGGCATGCTGCGTCCAGACAGGGTTTTCAATGTCCATTCAACAAAATGGGTTCAAAGATACTTTCTTCCGCATTTTTTAATCTGTGGGTCTGCAGGTTTTTGGGGTCTCGCTTTTCCAGGACGGGATTTCAAATGTCCAGTTCAAGTAAAAGAGGTTTCAAATAATACGCCTTCGGGCATTTTTTAAATTGGGGGTGACGGTTTTGGGGGTCATCTTGGTACAAACAGGGATATGAAGGTGTGTACTTTTTTCTGGGGCTTTTATAGCCTAAGTGTTGTCCCCTAAATGTACGGGTATCCTTTTAAAGTTGGGCTTTTAATTTCCAGCTTCTCCACCCTGTTTGGGTGTAAAAAAGAAGGTGTTGTTGCCCTCCCATAACTTTAAGGGTCATCGAGATGATGACTATCGACTATCAAAAAACCTTTTAAACCGTTGTCGATACCAAACCCCTAATCGCCAACACTATTAATAAGCCACTAACTCTGACCCCCAAACCTAACTTAAATATACCAGATGGAAAAAGTTTATGATCTAAAGTAATAAAAGAAATCACACCCCGTTTTGAATATGGTTAACAAACATCATTGCTATTTTTAAGGATTAAACAGAATAGCCTTGAAAAAACATTTTTTTTTCAATAATTATTGACTTGCCATGCCCCTGACAATTCATTGCTTAGGTAGTTTTTCCCATGGAGCAAAACTTAAGAGGGCAAATTGTACAACGATCATCAAACTTTTAAAAACCATTTATCTAATTTTATTTGGTCTACCCATCCCCCAAACGCTGTGCCCTTTTGCGAATCAAGACTAGACTGGCGGATTCTTTGAAGGTCTTTTGTGTTATCTGGTGCCAAAAACACTACACATTTTTTTTTTAAAGGTCTTTAAGTCATAAGGTGGGACCTCCATGTATCTGCCTTTTTTTTTTTACCAAATCCCATATCTGATCAATCTAATTGAGATCTAGGAACTTCATAAACCAACTTAAGACCTTGAAATTCTAGCTGTTGTCATGTTTTTCAAAGTATTTCTTAATTTTGGTGTTGTGGAAGGGCACATTGTTCTGCAGAAAGAGGCCAAGAGGCCAGACTACTGTTGCCAAAAAGGTTCCTTGTTTGAACTTTTTATTAGTATGCAGTCCTCAACATACTGATATATTTGTCTTATCTTGATTTGTACCACTGTATAATTGAATAATTGTAATACATTAAGGGAGACATGTATGGAAGGATTTTTCACCCTTTTCTGATGTAAAATGCAGCAAAAGTAAGCATATGGGGGCGTTCGTAATCTTAGATACATATGTAAATGCATGTCAAAACTACTGTAGAAGCATTAGTGCTCGAAAAGGCAGAGCTATTTTAATGTGCTCTGCCTGAGCCTGAGGAGTCAAAGTAGAGCTAGATTTGCTATTAGGGAAAAAAATGTCCCTTATTTCTCAACGTACACCAGTACAATAAAAAAAAAAATTTATATAAATATCAAACTATATAAAATTTAATTATTTTAAAATTTAAAAAGTAATGTATTTAAAATTAAAAGAACTCATTTTACATTAAATGACTCACTGATGATGTTGTTCAGATTTGACAATTTTTAATCTTTACTACATTAAATTTGAAATTTATTTCTGCTGCTCTCACCCTTTATTCTACATACAGCAAGAGCCAGCACACCACAGGTCTTGCTGGGGCCAGTGGTCCACCAAGCAAGATCACTACCATAGTTTCTATTCACTGACATGCTATTCTAATGAGTTTTGTTTTGTATTTCCAACCTATTTATAGCCTTTACACATGTTTGGCGTGTTACTAATGCGCCAAAGTTCCATAATGCGCCAAACACACATGTGTTCGGCGCATTACGCCATTTATAATCGCACGAAAAACACTTTTGCACATTATACACTGAAAACGAGACCCAATAATTCACTTTGAAGCACCTTCTTTCATACATGTCTTCCTAAATGTCAAGCTACCATTTGCTACATCTGTAGTTGGTACTTTGTTATAGTAACATCCTGGGCTATAATAGAAAATGTTATTCATTAGACCAGAACAGTTCTTCTATTGTTTCATGATCTAGTTCTTAAGCCAATGTGCCTATTGTAGATGCTCTTGATAGTGACTAGGGGTCAGATATGGGCACTGTTATTGGTCTGTGCTATGCAGCCTATGTACAGCAATCTTCAATGTATTGTGTATATCATAGACAGCATATACTGTATTTATTGAGTAATTTATTCTATAGTAGCTTTTTTATGTCATTGAATCAGATGCACCTGCCTTCGTGTCACATGAGCATCGGTGCACTTTGGGTTTACACAAGCTTGTTGCCTGTTCGCAGGTTCTTAGTTATTAATCGCTGCATACCTAAAAAACAATGACCTGCTGTTTTGGAGATGCTTTGATCCAGTTGCCTAGCCTTTACAAAAAACATTTAAAGGGGTTGTCTAGCTACAAAGAATAGCTTTCAAATTGTAGGGAACACAAAATAAGACTTTTCCAATATATTGCTTTGTTCCTCTGTTTTTCCCTAAGGAGATACAAGTGAATTTATGACCTCCCTGGCTATTTCAGTTCCCTCATAACTGACCTTAAACAATTGCCCCCTGCTGTTGTTCAATGAATAACATGAGTGAAGTCATCACACAGGTCATGGCAGTATCCTGGCTGCCAGCAAAAAAAGCTTGATTTATGTAAAATAAACAGAACTTTAATTAGGGCTTTTATTTTGGGGATCAGATAAGGTCCTGTTAGTAGTTTTAGAAGCTAATCTGATCTAATTAGCATCTGAAAGCACAGCAGGGCACTGAGCTGTACAAGCATGGAGCTTATGCAAATGAGTCAGTCTGAACCAGGAAGTGACAGAGTATTTCATTCATGCATTCTCTGAAACTCTGAAGGGAGACAACTCCTTTAAGGTATTAAGCTTCAGATAACCCAAATTAATTTGTGCACATTTCCTAAACCTATGTAATGAACTAAAATGATAAAATGTTAGATTCCAGACAATTCTACCCCTAACCAAAATTGATATGAACACATTTAACAAAGACAAAAAAATTATAATTAGCATCCAGATGACCTAACATTAGTCCTAACCATAAAGAACAAATTGCACCTTAAAACCTAAAGGCAATGTATAAAAAAATTAATCTATACAGCTAACCGTAACTCTAACCCTAATACATAAAAGTCTAAAATATAATATTGTACCATGTTTGCCATAGAAATGAGTAAAAGGAAGAAGGTGGATTTCTTGACCCTTATACATAAACGCCTACACTGATGCAATGTTAGCATTCAGATAAAAGTCAGTTAATAAAATTTTCTCTTTTTTGTTCTCTAACATATTTTAAATTAGTTTGGATTGTGTCGGTCTTAAGCCATAAGAAAGTGTGACCTGTGTTGTCTGTACTTTAGCAAAAAAAGAATATTTGATTTTCTTTAGCTAAAGTTGATATTCTGTTAAAATCAAAGGCAAAGTATTTAGGCTGCAATTCAGCTTTCAGATTTTAAAATGCAGTTTTTGAAGTCAAAACCAAAAATGTATTTAAAACAAGATGTATGAAAACTGTCAAAGTCTAAGACTTTCTTTGTAGCCCATAACAACCAATCAGAGCTTCCTTTTCATTTCATATAGTGTTCTGAAAAAATTAAATTGGAGTTCTGATTTCTGGGCAATAAAGAGACTCTTAGACCGAGACAGTTTTCATATTTGTCCCTCTTAGTCTTACCGTAAAGATTAATGGAATATCAATAGGATATGCCATCAATGTCAGACAGATGCAGATCCCACCTCTGAGAAATGAATGGAGAGTGACTGTGCAAACGCAGCAACTTCTCTATTCAGAATAAGGCCTTGTTCACACAGCGACTATGGCCGCGGTTTTGGCCGCGCCTTTCGCCGCAGTTCCCACGGCCAAATCCTCATCCTCACCTCGCCCAACGCGGGTTTGCGGCGCGGGCGCTGGCCGTGGTCGTGGCACGGGTGGGACGTTGTTTGGGGCGCGGCTTGTGGCGAGGGTTTGCCCCCATGCAAATTAATAGGCAGGGGGAAAACCGCGCACCAACCGTGACGACACCCGCGGCAACACCACGCGGCCACCGCACTCAGGACTCCCTGTCAAGAATTGACAGGAGAGTTCTCAAACACGCGCGTCAAGGCCGCGGCCCCAAAGCCGCGGCCAACCCCTTGGCGTGTGTACAGTAACACAGTTTCCCATAGGAAACAATGTAACTAAACTGGGCGCGGTTTGAACGAGGTTTTGGCCGCGGAAACTGCATCGAAACCCGCGGCCAAATCCGTCGTGTGAACATGCCCTTAGGAGTTTTAGGGGCTCATTCTGGAGACCCACACCTATCTGACACTGATGTGCCATCAATATTTGTGATGGTTAAGCCACTTTAACCTTACCGACATTTGACATATGAGCATGTCATACTGTCGGTAAAGGTCTAGGTTTACATACAGTAGAGGCTGGAAGTCTTGTGAAGGCTTCTATTGCTGCCATGTTTCCCATTTTACTACTTCCTGTTCCAGGCAGGAAGTAGTAAAACCACCATCTTTATAAACCCTATTGCATTGTTTATACAATGCAATAGGCTGTACTAACGATTGTGCCCTTTAGTATTCAAGTACCCTCAAGTATACTCAAAGTATAAGTAAAAAAAAAAATGTAAAACTATTACAATTTCAAATTATTCCCTTTTGCCATTTCACAAATAAAAATAAATAAATAAGAAAAAAGTTACACATAATTGCCATTACCACGTTCATTAAAGTGTGACCTATTAAAATATCATATTATTTATTCTGTACGCTGAACATCGTAGCAGAAAAAAAATTTGTTTTTTGGGTCATTTCACATCCCTTAAAGGCTGAAATAAAAATGATAAAAAGTTGCATCTGTCCCAAAATGGTAACAATATAAAGTAAACTTCAGTCTGCAAAAAATGCCCCCTCACTCAGGTCCATAGATGTAAGTACAAAAATTTTATTGGTCACAGAAAAAGGCACTGTGGGGCAAATTTCAAGTATAGAAAATGTTTAGAATTTTCTTACGGTACTAAAACATAAAGCAAACACTACATATTTAGTATTGCCAGAATTGAATCAACTTGCAGAAAACAGATACCACATAATTTATAGAGAAGAGTGAACGTCTTAAAAACAAAACCCCCAAAAAGTATAAGTTGTCCAGCAAAATTAAAGCCCTGAAAAGTCAATGTATATGGAAAAAAAAAGTTACGGCTCTTGGAAGGTAGGAATGGAAAAATGAACGTAAAAAAAAATAAAAATAGGCTGCAATGGGAAGATGTTAATATTTGTCCTCCATTTATGATCCATCCTTGGTTTTGATTTCAAAAACTGCATATAAAAAGCTGAACATTTGAAGGCAGCCTCTCAATGAAATATGGCATTTTTCAGCAAAAAATCTTGGGGAAAATGGGGTGTTCGAAGTCTAATATAAAAAAAACAGGCAAATCGGCTATAGGGTAACTCCAAAAACCGATGCAGGCGCACCGTTTGAACACACACCCCCCAAACACCAAAAAACCGATAATATCACCTCGGAAATTTCAGAGTGCGGTCGTGCTCAGCTCCAAAATAAATATTCCATTCAATTTTCCTCAAGGTCATGCCTTGAGAAAGCGTCTAAATACGCAAAACGGCCATAGGATTTGAGATGTGTGTATTCCCAGAATGATGGAACTTTTTGTACAATAAAAGCAAGGAAAGAAGTTCGCTATTTTGCTCTTTTTGCGGCATATAAGGGTAATGTTGCTCCTTGTAAGTTGCCCCATACTGTTTATCCCCTAAAATGAGTTCCCTGTACTGTACTCCCCGTACTTGATCTTTCCGGCGTGAATCTCCCCGTAAAGTAATCTCCCCGTGATATCATCTCCCCATACTGTGATCTTCCTGTGCTGTGATCTCCCCATGCTGTCTCTTCCTGTACTGTTGCTCAATGTACTTTTCTCCCACTTTCTCTCCCCTAGCGTATGGTTGGGAAAAAAAAAAAGGGGGGGTTTTTTTTTAAATAAAAAATTATAAAAAAAAAAAAAAAATATATATTAATTAAAAATATATTAATATATTATTTTACACACACCCCCAAATACTATTAATATGTATGTATACAAATAGTAAAAATTTTCGTTAGTTATATACATAGTAAATATATTAACTGTATGTTTTAAATATACTAATTTAAATTAAAAATATATAAAATTTAATATATTATTAAATCTATTGTATATATATATTAATATATATATATATTTTATAAAATATATATATATATATATATATTATAATATAAAAATATATAAAAATATATATATATTAAAATAAATATAAAAATATTTTATAAAAATCTAGGCCCAAGCTTTTTTTAAAATCCGGTAACACAAATTTTTTTTTTCGCATAGATCAGTCTTTCAATCCACTAGCCTTCACAGTACATGACTGCAATGTCACCAGATAAGAAAAAGAATGATAAAATTACTGTATGCAACCAATTTGATATCAAAATTTCTGCCACAAAACCTCAGTGAGAAAGCTTTATTGTCTCTTTAATGTGAGATTAACTTTCCAAACACTGATACGGAAAGACCCAATTCATGTTTGTCTACACAGTTAGACCCTTGAGTTCAGTGGACTGGATTTATCAATTTACTGCAGAACTTGAACCTTAGAACCTGCTTGTTCTCTGCCAGCTGCACCTGTTTACAGGTCAGCTGACACTATCAGGCACATTTTCACATGGCTTTCCTGCCGTCATCTCATTTCAATTCTGGAGCAAGGGTTTATTGTTTACTCAATACACATTTTATGTTTTACTTTTTCTGTTTATTTCTGTTTATTTGGTGCCATACTGAATGTCATAAGATCATATATTACATTGGAAATATGTTCTCAAATAATTTTTGCAGGAGAAATTCTCTTTAAAATTTTGGGGGTTGTTTAATCATTATATTTGTATAATTTATATATTTTATAATAATCTAATACACTATCCCAATAAACAGAAATAAAGAGAAAAAGTAAAAATAAAATGTGTATTGAGTAAACGATAAACCCTTGCTCCAGAATTGAAATGAGATGACGGCAGGATGCCTTGTGAAAATAAATAAATGTGTGTATGTGTGTATATATATACATACACACACACAATGTACATACATAATTTATTATTTAATTATATCAAGTAATCTCAGTATTCACTCAATGGGGCTGTTAATAGGGCAGGCACCTATTGTATTCGGGGGGAATAGGGGGGGATAAAAATATAATATTTTTTAAAATATTATAATATATAATATATATAAAAAATCTATAATAATAATAAAATAATAATAGAAATGATAAAATATTGAAAACATTTCTCATTATGGAATTCCGTAGTGTTAAAACTGCTTTTTTTTACTCCTGTTTCTGTCCCAAATTTTTTTCCTCATATTTACTTAACTTTTTAAAAAAGGGCCTATTAACAGCCCCATAAAAAATACTATATATGTAATGATTTTATAAATTAGATCTCACTTTTATGTTTTACAATGTCATTGTAAAACTTCCCTAATGCTATTACTGGGCCCCTCTTTCAGAAACTCCGCTAATACGCATGTATTCCCCCGGGGACCCACCGGCCCCATAACATGCATTATTTCCCGGGGGGTATTCACCCAAGTAATTGACAAGTCCTTTTCTCCCCACTGTACAATACGATCCTTTTTGTATGAGGGGGGAGAGGAGGCATAATCCAAAAGATCCCTTTTGAAAACTAAGGGTTACTGGTTTAAAAACAGTGAGCCCCTCTCGCCCAATTTAAAAAGTTCAAATAAAACACAAAATTTTTTCCCCAGTTAACCCCTACCCTAACAAAATTATTTGGGTTTGGCTTGGGAAAAAACCAAACGTCCAAATTTTTCACAGGTTGCTTAAAACCAGGCAGGGAACTGAAAACCCCGGGGCGGGGTTTTAATAACATTGTTTGGTCCCCTTTAAACTGTCCTTTTCATATTTTTAATCCTTTTTAGTTGTTTTGGGAAACTTGTGGCATTTAACTCTAAAATACACCATTCTTACATGGATATTTTGCAAAAAACCCAATATTATTAGAGAAAGTGTTAAATTTTAAAAAAAAAGCAAAAACATTTTAACATATCCCCCCAAAATGTTTTGCCTTTTGGTGATTTAACCTTTTGGGGGCCCCCGCTTAAGTTTCCTTTTGTGTTTTATCCCAATTTCTTTTTACATGGCTTTACCTGTATCACCTCATACTAAAATTTTAAAGGGAGTTTAATGAAAAAATAAACTAGCTTCCAAAATTAATATTTTAAAATAAAACTTTCACTGTTTTTTTAAAATTTCCTTTAAATTAATTCTTTTAGAAATTTGGGGCTCTTTTAAAAATTTTTTTCACCCGTATCCCCAAAAAAAGGGTGAAAAATTTTTTTTTAATATAAATGATCCCAAAAATTTCTGTAATGATAATAAATTTTGGCAGAAAGATTCTTTTATTAAGGTTGCATTAAAGTGACTCATAACAACCAATAAGCAATGGAAATTTCCCTCTGCCTTGGGAAGAATTTTCAAACAAGTTTCTTTTTCTGGTTGCTATGGTGAACTTGTCTTCAATTTTTCATCAAAACCCACCGTAGGTTTATGAGCTCTATTGCATGAATGTATTTAGAAGCAAACATGAATGCAGAAATTACATTTATAATGCATTTGTAATGAATAAGATTTAAAAAATTTTTTTTCCCAAATGGAAAAAATTCCCCCCCCAAATTTTTTAATTTCCCTACCCGAAAAAAGGGGGCTTTCATATCAAACACGGAAAAAAATTTAAAAAAAAACCAAACCTAACAACTTTTTAATTTTAAGGGGGAATTCTGTTTTGATTTATTGGGTTTTAAAAATTTTTTTTGGGAAATTTAAAAAACTATTTTTTTTGATAAAAAAGGTTTTTTGGACACCTCTATTTCTCTTCACTAAGTTATAAAGTTAAAGGGGTCGTACCATCATCAAGGTTATTCACAAAACATTGCATACAGTTTAGTTAAGTTAAATATATGTATCAGAGAAAAATAACCCTCACATCACCTTCTGTCCTTGCTCCAATATCCAACTCCTGAACTCTTCATTCCATCAGTATTTCTGGTTAGTGGGAAGAACTTCATGTTGGTCACATGAGTATTTCTGAACTGACCGGTACTATAGTTCATGCCCCCAACCAATGCTCTCCCATGCGCTCGAATTGAGATTTCCGGCCTCGGAAGAGTATAACCTCGTGGTACGGCCCCTTTCTACTAGAACACTCTCTGGCTTTGCCCCATTACCTCCCGTATCTATGTTCGTTATGACCAAGGCATTTTGGCCGAAACGTTGGACCATGGGAATGTTCCATTAAATACTGTCTTATCTATCTACATAGAGAGTCTTATTTTCCTCCTGTGATTGCTACACTGTTTGAATAAACACTTCAAAAGCACCTTAAGGTGTGCCGTGAATTCTCTTCCTATTCAGTACTTAGCCATGAGCTTTTCCACTGAGCACCTGATATCTACAAGGTGTGCAGCTCCATCACACGCTATGTATGTTAGGAGGACCTAGGAGCTGACTGCAGTTGATGTATTCTTCAGTTCTATTGAGATCTATATAATTCTTTATGTAGTCCGTTAGCCCTTGTAAATGTAATGTGGTGGTACTCACCTAGATGCTGTTTTGGTGCCATAGATGCACAATTCCACCATTTTCACTAGCTATCATGTCAGTGGGCACTATTTATTGATAGTCACTGATATTGACCATCCGTAGCCTATGTCACTGTGCTTAACATGCCCAAGTAGTTAGCACATCACCGCAGCATGTGACCTAAATAAATCTCTCTTTTTGTGTATCCCTTTTCTTGTGATCTCCCCATGTCAGACACATGTTCTAGGTAACAACAATTTAGGGCCTATGTATGAAAACTGTCTTAGTGTTAGACTTTATTTGCTGCCCATAGCAACCAATCAGAGCTCCCCTTTCATTTCATACAGTGCTCTGAAAAAATTAAAGTGGAGCTCTGATTGGTTGCTATGGGCAACAAAGAAAGCCTTATCCCTAGACAGTTTTCCTACATGTCCCCCATAATTTTCAGATCTGGTTCTGATCTGTTAGACGTGCAGTTTTTCTATTTCTATCCTGTGCTGCTTGTATCCATATCGATTTACATGTTCTAAATAATTCAAACACATCTTAAGCAGCACATGTGAGAATACTGTGTGAATGGAGGAGAATGAGGGTAGTGTGTTACTGTGATAGAAAAGAGGGATTTAGGAGAAAAAAATGTATTAGGTTGACACTGAAGAATGGAAATCCATTGTCAAAGGAAGCATCTAAACTTCCATACATAATTGCAAACATTTAAACAGGATAGGAAAAGTAAGAATGTTTTCAAAAATAGAAGTGTTAACAGTTTATTTAATTAATTAACAAAATAGAAAGTGTCTGATCCAAAGGAAATCTAAATTAAATTAATATTTAGGGCCACATGTATGAAAACTGTCTAAGTCTAAAACTCACTTTGTTGCCCATAGAAACCAATCAGAGCTCCCCTTTCATTTCATATAGTACTCTGGAAATATTAGAGGGGAGCTCTGATTGGTCGAAATGGGCAACAAAGTGAATTTTAGACCTAGACAGTTTTCATACAAGTGGCACTTAGGCCGCGTACACACGGCTTATTTGGGCACTGATTGGAGCCGTACTGCGCGCCGTATTTACGCTGCAGTACGGCTCCAATCCGTCCCAGTAACTACGGTAATCCACAGTTCTCATAGAGAACTGTGGATTCCGTCTCTCCTCCCCGCTTGGCGAATCCGCCGCGGGGGGAAAAAGTGACATGTGAATTATTTACGGCGTGTACGCACCGCAGACAATAACAGTCTATGGGGCCGGCAAGATGCCGGCCCCCCGCCCTCGCCCCGCCCCGCTGCACGGCTGCCGGTGTTATTTCGGGGCGAAATCCCTCCCAGCAATTACGTCGGCAATAAGCCGTGAGAATATTGCCTTAGTGTGACCACCCTTTGTCTTTGGAGTCCTAGAGAGGAAGATATAGCCCAAAGAGCCCTGATCTCAATATCATGGAATCTGTCTGGGGTTACATAAAGAGACGGAAAAATCTGGGCAAGCTACATCCACAGAAGATCTGGGGATACTTCGCCAAGATGTCTGAAACAATCTCCATGCCGAGTATCTTCAAAAACTGAGTACAAGTACATCTGGAAGAATTGATACTGTTTTCAAGACAAAGGGTGTTAGCACCAAATATTGATTTGGTTTAGATTCACTTTATCCTTCACTTTGCATTTTGATAATTGATTAAAAAAACTACTAATACTTCTGTTTTTGAAAGCATTCTGACTTTGCGGCATTATTTTTCACACCAGCCTTATACTTTGGTACAGTACTGTATAAATGTAAAAAGGCCTCACATTACGGGTAAAGTAGTAAAAACAAGTTGTTACTAGGAAAGTCCATTGACTCATACTCTGCAACAGAAAAACAGAGCTCCAATCCTGAGAAAGATGCATTATAAAAGTAAAAAGCACACGTTTTTCAAGCTAGGATGAAATTATACTTTTATAAGTTTTTGAGGTCTACAAGTAATAAAAAAATGCATATAAGTGTTACAAACATGGGGGTAACTATACGACTGCTATTAGGTCCAGAGGTTGAGGACGCCTAATCATGTACAAGGACATTGTTCCTTTTTATAGGGAACAAATAGCTGGTGGCATTCTGCTCTCCAGCACTATTAGGTGGGTTCTCAGATATATGGCAGTATAATTTATACCTTTAAGTAAATTGCTATCTCTGCTGCTGTTTTAGTTTATTGTCATTAAGTGGCTAGGGCACATCTCATTTTGCTATGGGGCCCTATGAGCTCTAGTTTCACCCCTGGTAGCAAAGATTAGCTTGACGGATAAAGCATTGTTATATCATGGCACAGAATGTTACCTTAAAGGGAATGTGTAATCAGAAAATGACTTGTCTAGGTCTAAAATTCACTTTGTTGTCCATAGCAACCAATCAGAGCGCTCCTTTCATTCTTCCAGATCAGTGTATAAAATTAGAGGGGCGCTCTGATTGGTTGTTATGGGAAACAAAGTGAGTTTTAGACCTAGACAGTTTTCACACATGTGCCCATATTGTTTAACTCACATTTTTATGTTAAACACATTTTTAAGGATTTTTTCTTTTTATTTTCCATATCACTTTCAATAATTTTTAATAATTCTTAAGTCCTGCAGTTTTCACTTTGGCCACTAAGCCTAATAATAGTCTGACACTTCCTGTTCTCTAGAGAGAGATTTTCAGTAGTCTGCTCATTATCAGCACAAGCAGGGTCAAACTGAAAGGAGACACCAATGTGTATAGATAACACAGGATCCGCCAGTCACAGTAGGAGATGTCACAGTCACCCTCTCCCCCTCCCAGCACACCAACTTCTTCCCAAGTCACAGATCATGCCCAAAACACTCCTATAGAAGACAAAGGGACTGAGTCAGTCTTGAGGCTCCTATGTGCGTGAAGCTGCTGTAAAGTATCTCTCTGACTGCTGTTAAAAGCAGTGTAGGTAACAAAGCTGTCCCCACAATCATATATAGATGACTAAATTGAGAAATCTACAATCAGAAAATAAAAACAGCTAAAAAGAAAAAAATATGGATAAGGGTTTTGATTTAATAAGTAAAAAAAATGGCAACAGATTTCCTCTAACTTTTTCAATAGCCTTTGTTTAGACATAAGAGCAGATAAATGCCCTGATATCACTCTCAAGTTAAACTCTGCTACCTCCGTATACAGTAACTATTTCCCCATTTAATGTTTGCTTGCTCCTCATCTTTACTAAATGGTTAGTCAATAGTTTAGCTTTTCAGATCATCAACAATTAAATTGAAAGTAAAGCAAAGTAGTGCTACAATCCAGTTTAATAACCTGACATGACAAGAACAACCTTCCATTTATTGTAAATCAATGGATTTCAATTGTATCTTACATTATATACTCAATATTCAATCTCATTCTTTATTGGCAGCCTTCAAAAAATTGTAAGCAAGAGAGCCAGATACAACAGTTTTAGCAATCAATGGTTTGTTGACCAAGTCTGGAAGCAGTTTCTGTTCTCCCTTCCCTTGAGCTCTTCATGGTCTCATTAAATCCCTTCATCACATAGCATACATTCAAGAGCATCAGCGCTTTTGGGGACAGATTGACAATGTAGATATACTTTCCTTTTTGTTTGTCATATTTTTTGTCAGGAGGAAAAGGTGCTATTCCTCTGATTGCTTCCTCAAACACATAGAGGTCTGCCTTTAGGGTATAGGTCACATACATATCTTTTTATTTTGGTTGTAAGTTTATAATATATATATGCTCACAGCAGGAAGAAGAAAATAAAAGTACTATCTTCAGAAATGTAACAAATAATTTCAAGTGTTATGCTCATCTAGGTATAGAAAATAATCTAAAAGTTTCAGAATATATACAAATGCAGAGTTACAAAATATATACAAATGCAGAGAATGTATTGTAGTAGGAGAAACTTATTATTTCAATTCTTATTAAAGGGGTTGTCTCACTACAAAGAATAGCTTTCAAAATGTAGGGAACACTAAATGAAGACGTTTTCCAAATATATTGCTTTGTTCATTTTTTTGTTAAGGAGCTACAAATGATTTTATCACCTTCTGAGGGCTCTCAGGTTTCTCTAGTGACCGACCTGTTTGTTTGCTCTCCCTCTGCTCTTTGTTCTATCTGATAGCAGGGAGTGGAATCATCACACAGGTTGTGGCAGTGTGAAAGCCTGTGTGTTATCTGATCTTTCAGACAAAAGACACTAATTACTCTACTCTTTACATTAGCTTAGCAGCTTCTCCTGTCCTGGTAGAAAGTAGTTTAGCTAATCTATACTAATAAACATAATAAACAGAGAAGTCTGAATTCACTGAGCTCATATGCTAATTACATACAGCTTGACCAGGAAGTGACAGAGCAAAGCAGCATTATTTCATTCATGCATCCTATGAAACTTTGAGATGAGACAACCCCTATAAGTAAATTCAGAATGTTTTTTACTACTATTATAATAATAATTTTCATAAAAGGGTCTGTCTCCTACCGATAACTTATTTTTGTGTTTACTTGGGACCCACTTTCAGATAGATACAGTATAGTGGAGAGCATCTCTTGCCCTGACATACATAGTGATTCCTGTATTATCTCAATGTTTCGCTATGGGGAGAAAAAGTTGTACAAAAACACAACAAAGATTGAGACTGAAAATCACAGACATTTTTTGTAGCTCTAGGTGACCAATGTTGTTGAAGAGTCAAAACACTTTACAAATCATGTCAACATTTCAGTTTGTACAGTGACAAATACACTTTGGTGTGACAGCTTTCGAACAAATTTGTTGTGTAGCCCTAGATTAAAACAGCTAAATTAGTTACATAGTATGATTGATATAAGACAAATGTCCAATGAGTTTAACCAAGGGTGTGGAAAATTGTGGATGAAGGGACGGGTAAAATGAATTCTTAAGCTTTGTTTCCCCCTATAGATGAAGATTTTGAAACCCATAACGCATGAACCAATGTGACTAGAGATGGGCGAATTGATTCTAACGAAGTGGAATTCATTAAGAATTTCAAGGAAAACTTTGGTTCTGAACGAAGTCGAAGTTTGGGGTACTTCGGGTGAAAGAAGTGTGCTTTTGAATGATAAATGGCTGCAAGCACATGGCGTTACATGGGGCAAAGCACTCTGGGAGGAAGAAGGGCATAGCCTGCATGACATGTGCAGAGATGAAGCCAATCAGAGACCGGTGGGATTCTGTGACGTCACCGCACTATATAAGTCCGGGCGCGACACTGGGAGCTCACACTCCTCTCACTGTACTGATCAGGGAAGGTGCTGCCGCGGCTGATTGTGATAGCGATTTATACAACGATTTTTGGGGTGTCTCAGCTTGTCTCAGAGACTGCTTCTCTTAAGGGTTCTATTTCAAATTTTTTTGGGGGTTTTGGAACTAAAAGTCCATGTGTGTCCACTGTTTGCTGCATATACATTTTAATGCTATCTGCTCACAGCACAATGAATATCCAAGGGGGATCGAAGCCTTTTCCCCTTTTTGTATTCATTTAAAGAACAGCGTTTTACAAAAATAAATAACACTTCATTTTTGGCTGCTCAATTCTGTTGCGCAATTTACATCCAGGGGTTAATTAAGTGTTGTTTTTCTGCTGTGGTGACTCCAAGAAACCAAAAACGTACACATTGGCTGTATGGACAAAACATTGAACTTTACTTCATTTTTATAAATTGGTGCATAAAAGACATAGTTCTATGACGAACACCTTAGGCAATGAAAAACATATGAAAACGGCTTATAAACTTAGCTGTATACTTCTCCTGTTTGGGAGGTGATGATAGTCCCCAAGTAACTAGTAGGAGCCGATTATGCTAAATTGCAGCCCAGTGCCGGCCATGCAATGACGCGACGTTTCGGAAGGGCACCCCTTTTCCTTTCTCAAGCGTGCCTTCCGAAACGTCGCGTCATTGCATGGCGGCACTGGGCTGCAACTCAGCATGATCGGCTCCTACTAGTCTACTATGGGACTATCACTCACCTCCTAAACAGGAGAAGCTATACAGCTAACGTTTTCATATGTTTTTCATTGCCTAAGGTGTTCGTCATAGAACTATGTCTTTTATGCACCAATTTATAAAAATGAAGTAAAGTTCAATGTTTTGTCCATACAGCCTATGTGTACCTTTTTGATTTATATAGGGGAGTCTAAGCAAGATACTCCTAACGGCTGGGACTATAACGTGTGCACTGCTAATATACGGCATTGTTTGCAATTTTTGGACTCCAAGAAACCGTCTTTTTCACCGCCAAAAAATACTATTTTCCTGTAGCCTAATTCACAAGTGATGGTTAATTACAATTTTTTCTCTTGTGTAGCGTAGAAAACGCGCCATTGTAACACGCGACAAAGCTCGTAGTTTGTGGTTGCTCAATTGTTTGGCGCAATTTACATCCAGGGGTTAATTAAGCGTTGTTCTGCTGCTGTGGTGACTCCAAGAAACCGTCTTTTTCACCGCCAAAAATTAAAATTTTCCTGTACCATAATTCACAAGCAAAGGTTAATTACAATTTTTTCTCTTGTTGTGTAGCGTAGAAAACACGCAATTGTAACACGCTACAAAGCTAGTAGTTTGTGGCTGCTCAATTCTTTTGCGCAATTTACATCCAGGGGTTAATTAAGCGTTGTTCTGCTGCTGTGGTAACTCCAAGAAACTGTCTTCTTCACCGCCAAAAATTACAATTTTCCTGTACCATAATTCACAAGCAAAGGTTAATTACAATTTTTCTCTTGTTGTGTAGCGTAGAAAACACGCAATTGTAACACGCTACAAAGCTAGTAGTTTGTGGCTGCTCAATTCTTTTGCGTGATTTACATCCAGGGGTTAATTAAGCGTTGTTCTGCTGCTGTGGTTACTCCAAGAAACCGTCTTTTTCACCGCCAAAAATTACAATTTTCCAGTAGCATAATTCACAAGCAAAGGTTAATTACAATTTTTTCTCTTGTTTTGTAGCGTAGAAAACATGCAATTGTAAACACGCTAACAAAGCTCGTAGTTTGTGGTTGCTCAATTGTTTGGCGCAATTTACATCCAGGGGTTAACTAAGTGTTTTTCTGCAGTTGTACTCAGTAAAAGAAACTTCTGTAGCATAATTCATATCCGAAGGTTAATTAAGCCTGTTTGTGCTTTTATATTCAGTAAAATACACAGAGTTTTTAATCGGCACATACAAGTCAATTTTTCCTGCCCATTTGTGGAGCGCAATTTATATCCAAGGGTTACCCAAGCTTCTTAGCGGGTTCATTTGGAGTCAAATACAGGGTGTGTATTTATCAT
Source organism: Phyllomedusa bahiana (assembly GCA_025379985.1). Lineage (NCBI taxonomy): Eukaryota > Metazoa > Chordata > Amphibia > Anura > Hylidae > Phyllomedusa > Phyllomedusa bahiana. Next base: position 17,001 of record JAODAL010003534.1, read on the forward strand.
ATACAGATAGCTTCATCAAACAGTGTCTGTACATTTTAGAACAAACTGTATGTTAGACAGAGAGGTGGCAGGCTCTTCACCGGCAAGTGGCAGAGGCACAAACATTCCAGGCCCAGGTCGCAGCACAGCAAGGGGATGTCGCAGCAGGGGTCACTCGGTGAGGCCACAACTGCCGCTGTCATCTAGCGGCCGTGTGCTGTTCAGCAACCCAATGGTTCTTGATTGGTTGACTAGGTCATCCTCTTCCTCCCAGATGACATCTGAAAACCCCAGCCAAGAGTTGGTGGGAACGTCAGACACAACCCTTAGTTGGCATGGCCCGGGAGCGGGTCAGCGGCCCTCACCTGTCCTCAACCAGCCTCTGTCCCTGTGAGGAGAATCCACTCCAAAATATGACTTCATCCCCCATTCCTATCTAGTCAGATCACAGATGGGTCCCAGCCTCCCAGGAAAGCTCCATTTACATGTTAATTAGCCCAGCCATGACCCATTGTAAATGCTCTCCATAGGATGTTGGCACAGCAGGATACAAGGACACCTCAAAAGAACCCTCACTTCCATTAATTAGCACTGAACAAATGCTGCCTCAAACTCCCAAGCCTCAAAGGCTTGAATGAAACTGACCCTAGCCAAACCGTCTCCGATATTTCATATCGATTTATAGGCGATCCGCTCATAACTGGTCCATGGCGAGTTCATATCGCAAAACATGGAAATCCCCACACACACAGCCACCATTTCCAGGTTTCTGAGGCGCAGGGGGACCGAGATATCCAGAACCGGACCTACGGAGCCCATAAGATAGGCGTGTCTGATATCCGGGCGTCGTGTAGGCCCAGCCGGTTCTGATGGTGCTATCGGCTCTGTTCTGTGCCAATGCCCTAACGCGTTATGGTCCATTTTTTGCATGACCTGAGTGGGAGGAGTTCTTAGACCGTCCCGGGGGTGTGTGGGGGCGTGAAAGGGGGCTGCCATGTGGGCTGTCCCCTCACAGATATAAGCAGGAGCCCGTGTGGGCTCTGCCGTTGATCCAGGAGGGGGGGTACCTAAGAGCATTTCCAGGAGCATCCATACACAGCAGCCAGACCACATAAGCCCCCCCCATGTGAGCCCAGAACCAAGCCAACCAGAAGGTAACTTGACCCATTTTAACTGCTTTTTTTCTGTAACCCATGCTTGTATGTGCACCTCTGACTCTTACCTGTATATTATTATCCTTTTGTATATATTTGTCTAGTGTGCCCTCCAAGGCTAATTAAATCTATAAACTTTAATCTGAGTTAGTCTGTCTTGATCATCAGCCTCACACGCCTAGTACTCGGTCTATGATATATAGCTACCCAAGGGTTGGTTCCTGGCCCTGTTATAAGTCGGTAACGGACCGGTCTTATAACTAAACGAGAGAACTGGTGGCAGCCGTTCAGGGTTCTGGACGAGGAAAGTGTTCTCTCGTCCTCCCTTCTTCTCCCTGTGCCCGTGTGGACAGGGGTGAACAGTGGAACCGTATCTGGCTGACCTTGTGCACCCCCTAGGGGGCCGTGCAACGTCGAGATACACCCCAAGTCAGGCCGTCGTCCCTCCAGTGGGCCGGCGGACTAGGCTGTTTTCGTCACAACCTGCCTCTGTCCCATCCGGTTCCCTCAGCCAGAGATCTACTATGTGGTCTGGGCTCAGCGCCACTATATAGCGAGGATGAACAATTTGAGGAGGGCAGTCAGCAGCTACTTGGCAGTGAAGAAATGGGGCCAATATCCCCTGCTTCTTGCAGTAGGCGGCAAAGTATAGCTGTTGAGAGTGGCATGGGAGCTCATATTGTGAGGGGTCAGCCTCTGCGTACCAAGACCGGTGATGAGGACAGCAGTGACGATGAAACACAAATAGATGATGATGTAGCCGACTGGACTTGGGAGCCGGGTGAGGCAAGGGCTTCATCATCGTCAGGAGAAGAGGGCGTCAGCTTGCGCGTCAGGCAGCAGCGCAGCCAGCAAGTGGGTCGTGTGGCCGTGAGTCAGCAGGATAGCAGCAGTGTGAGGTCGGGAGCCAAGCGGCCACGGGGTAAAAAACCCACTTCGCAGGTCCAAGAAAGTAGTGGCACAGGGGCTCAGCGAGGCAGCGGCGGCAGTAATCACTCAGTGCGGAGCGTTGGCGGTAAAATCCGATACTCGGCGGTGTGGCAGTTCTTTGCTAAGACACCGGAGGAGCCGAATATGGGTATATGTAGAATCTGTGGGCAGAAAGTGAAGCGTGGCCAGGGAGCTAACGTTGGCACCACGACCCTACGTCAACACATGCAGCGTCACCATCCGGTGGCCTGGGAGAAACGAGGCTCAGATGTGGTGGTCCATCCTGCCGCCGCAGCAACAGCAGCAGCAGCAGAGCTCCACCACCTCTGCAGAAGGGAGCTGTTTCTCTTTGACATCATCTCCCGGTCCAGATGCTCCTGCTCCTCGCTACTCATGGCGCCAACAGTCATTCAGCGAGGCGATTGTAAAGAGACAACAGTATGCGTCCAACCATCATAGGGTGCAGAAGCTGACCGTACTCCTGTCCAAGTTGTTGGTGCTGCAGTCCCTCCCTTTCCAAATGGTGGACTCTGCACCGTTCAGAGAACTAATGGCTTGTGCCGAGCCGAGATGGAGAGTTCCAAGCCGTAATTTCTTTTCCAAAAAGGCAGTACCAGCACTTCATAAATATGTAGAACAGAAGGTGGGCCAGTCCTTGAGCTTATCGGTTTGTTCCAAGGTGCACGGCAGCGCGGACGTCTGGAGCTGTAACTACGGTCAGGGCCAGTACATGTCCTTTACGGCCCACTGGGTGAATGTGCTTCCGGCCCAGGCACACCAACAACTTGAAGGCAAAGAAGTGAAGGTAGATTGGCACCAGTCGCGAATAGAATAAAAGTACTTACCTGGAGTGACGCCGTGCAATACAATGGCTGAATAGAGATCACGTGACTCACCCTGCGGCCGGAAACCGGAAGAAAAGAAAATATTCCACGCTGGAAGGCAGCCATTGTATTGCACGGCGTCACTCCAGGTAAGTGCGTTTCAGGTGTTAATTTGTATACTTTTAATTATCTATTGTTCTTAGTTCACTATAAGAGGGTGCATATGTCATTGTAGTGCAGCTAAGATTAAGGGCTACTTCCGGCCCGAAACGCGTCAGCCTACTATCCATCAGCCCCTCTGACCATGCTTTTTGCACACGTTTGCTGTTTTTTGATTCCCTTTTTGTGCTTTTAATTGCCTTCAATAAATTGAAATACTTTTATTCTATTTGCGACTGGTGCCAATCTACCTTCACTTCTTTGCCTTGGATTTATGGCGTTACATGGGACGCAGATTTGAGCACAGTCTTGGTTTACGCCACAGCTGAAATACAAGGAGGTGAGCTGGCTTTTTCTTCTGTTTAAACACCAACAACTTGGACAGGAGACGCCGCTTTCTCCTCCACGTTGTCAAACTGCGGCTCCTGCGCCAATGTCCGCCTCCTCCACCACCACCACCATCTCAGCCTCCACAAGTACTGCTCCATCATACCACATGTGTAAGGCACAGCGGTGTCACGCAGTTCTACACCTGGCTTGCCTCGGCAAACGAAGTCACACAGGGGAGGAACTGCTCCGCGTCATGCAGCAAGAAATCGATGTGAGGCTTTCTCCGCGCCAACTGCAAATCGGAACCATGGTGACGGACAATGGGAGGAACATGGTGTCCGCGCTGCACCGAGGAGGGATGGTCCATGCGCCCTGCATGGCGCACGTGTTCAATCTGGTTGTGAAAAGGTTCCTGAAGTCTTCCACCGATCTTCAGAAGATTCTGAAAATGGCCAGAAACTGTGCATGCACTTCATCCATTCCTACAAAGCCAGGAACACCCTCCTCGAGTTGCAGCGGCAGAACGGCCTCCCCCAACACACTCTGATATGCGATGTTTCCACCCGTTGGAATTCCAGCCTGCACATGTTGGACCGACTGTATGAACAGAGAAAGGCCATTAACGATTTTTTTGATGATCCAGGCAGACAGAAGTACTCCCCTGTGTAACTTTGATGTCAGCCAGTGGCAGCTCATGCGTGACACCTGCCGTTTGTTGAGGCCATTCGAGGAGGCGACGTTATTTGTCAGTCGCCAGGACTACGGGATGAATAACGTCATTCCACTGCTTCATGTCCTGGAACAGATGCTGAAAAATCTGTCTAGGCAGGGGACTGGAGACGTGGCGACTACATCTCGTGGCCACATGAGTCCGGTGGAGACTGAAATGGAGGAGGAGGAGGAGGACATTGGAGCAGAAGCATTGTCTGGTGAAATGAGTGGATTTTCTACCCAGGTGACAAGAGAGGAGGAGCAGGAGCAGCTGGAGGAGGTGGATGGAGATGAGGAAGACGAGGCAGATGACCCCCAAGCACAGTGGCAGTATACAGTGGAAATGGAGGCAGGGAGCCCCTCGGAGTCACTTGTGCAGATGGCCCGCAGCATGCTGATTTGCCTGGCTAGTGACAGCCGAATAGTAAGCATCCGACAGAGGGATGACTTCTGGCTCTCCACCCTATAGGACCCTCGCTACCGGTCCAAAATGGGAGCCTTTTTCCCAGCTATTGAGAGAGAGGACAAACTCAAATACTATAGCGCTCAGGTACTACAGCCGCGGCTGCTGGGGGAAGGTGGGGGGGTAGGAGCAGTACCAGCTCCATTAGCAGCAACCTAAGTCTGGAGTCACTGATGAGCAGCTTAATTCACCTGCCTAGTGAGAAGTGCAGTCGCCAGCAGCAGCAGCAGCAGGACCTAGAGCAGACCCTGAACCAACAGGTGGTGGCCTACTTGGACAGCACTCTGCCACCCCAGTTAGAAGATCCGCTGGACTACTGGGCAGCCAAACTGGATGTGTGGCCGCAACTTGCCGAGTTTGCAGTGGAAAAGCTGTCCTGCCCGGCCAGTAGTGTGGCATCAGAGCGGGTGTTCAGTGCGGCAGGGGCCATCATTACCCCAAGGAGAACCCGCTTGTCCACGGGAAATGTGGAACGACTGACCTTTGTCAAGATGAATCAGGCGTGGATCGGCCAGGATTTCCACACACCAATGCCTTAGGCGTCAGTCTGGGTTCAAACTACCTGCCTCAGCCACTATTCTGATGCCGCCACCCGCCTGATGCCACACATCTGCTGACAGTTTCTCCATCTGCCACCAACCATCTTTACCAGGGACTAGTATTGCCACCCACCTCCACACTCTGTCATTGTGCCACTGTCTGACCTCATGCTGCTGCCACCATCACCTCCACTCTCTGTCATTGTGCCACTCTGTGGCCTCCTCCAGTTTTTGTCACCTCCAGAATGTCATTGGGCCACTGTCTGACCTCATGCTGCTGTTGTGGCTGCTGCCGTGACATCCACACTGTGTCATTGTGCCACTGTCTGACATCATGCTGCTGCTGTGGCTGCTGCCGTGACCTACACACTGTCATTGTGCCACTGTTTGACCTCATGCTGCTGCTGTGGCTGATGCCGTGACCTACACACTGTGTCATTGTGCCACTGTCTGACCTCATGCTGCTGCTGTGGCTGCTGCCGTGACCTCCACACTGTGTCATTGTCCCACTCTGTGGCCTACTCCTGTTTTTGCTACCTCCAGAATGTCATTGTGCCACTGTCTGACCTCATGCTGCTGCTGTGGCTGCTGCCGTGACCTACACACTGTCATTGTGCCACTGTCTGACCTCATGCTGCTGCTGTGGCTGCTGCCGTGACCTACACACTGTCATTGTGCCACTGTCTGACCTCATGCTGCTGCTATGGCTGCTGCCGTGACCTCCACACTGTGTCATTGTCCCACTCTGTGGCCTACTCCTGTTTTTGCCATCTCCAGAATGTCATTGTGCCACTGTCTGACCTCATGCTGCTGCTGTGGCTGCTGCCGTGACCTACACACTGTGTCATTGTGCCACTGTCTGACCTCATGCTGCTGCTGTGGCGGCTGCCGTGACCTACACACTGACATTGTGCCACTGTCTGACCTCATGCTGCTGCTGTGGCTGCTGCCGTGACCTACACACCCTGTCATTGTGCCACTGTCTGACCTCATGCTGCTGCTGTGGCTGCTTCCGTGACCTACAGACTGTGTCATTGTGCCACTGTCTGACCTCATGCTGCTCGTGTGCTGCTGCCTTGACCTACACACTGTCATGTGCCACTGTCTGACCTCATGCTGCTGCTGTGGCTGATGCCGTGACCTACACACTCTGTCATTGTGCCACTGTCTGACCTCATGCTGCTGCTGTGGCTGCTGCCGTGACCTACACACTGTGTCATTGTGCCACTGTCTGACCTCATGCTGCTGCTGTGGCTGCTGCCGTGACCTACACACTGTCATTGTGCCACTGTCTGACCTCATGCTGCTGCTGAGGCTGCTGCCAGGACCTACATACTGTGTCATTGTGCCACTCTGTGGCCTACTCCTGTTTTTGCCACCTATAGATTGTCATTGTGCCACTGTCTGACCTCATGTTGCTGCTGCTGTTGTTGCCATCAACTCCCCACTGTGTCATTGTGCCACTCTTTGGCCTACTCCTGTTTTTGCCACCTCCAGAATGTCATTGTGCCACTCTCTGACCTCATGCTGCTGTGGCTGCCGCCGCCACCTCCCCACTCTGTCACTGATGTTGCCACCTGAGCCCTCAGCTTGCTTTTTTCCAGCTGTCGCTGCCATGACTTTATCAGGCTGCATTCCCCTTCAGTTTTTTGGTCAGTTTTGCCCTCTTAAGTGCCCAGGGAATTTTAGAGTGAAGCGATTCTAAGAGCGGCGGCAGTCATGTGCGTGTCATACTAAAACACAACATTGTATGAAGACCAAACCAAGCTCCCTCTGCATATTTAAGCATGGCACAACGTTCTACAGCACCCTGCAGGCTCTGTGCAGCCTGGAAATAGCTGTTTTTTAACGTGATTCGTCCCGAAGTAATTCGGAACGAAGTTATTTTTTGCCGAGAAATTCGGCGAAGTGAACGAACCCAATTTCGGGAAATTCGCCCATTTCTAAATGTGACCCAAAGAAAAATGTTTTTTTCCTGATCCCAAAATTGCAGCTATACTGGAATTATATTAATAATTCTTCCTTTCAATTATTTCATTTAATGTCCTGTGTAGTTTTTCCTATTGTCCTACATAGAACACAAAAATGCATAATTGTACGTCAAATTGTGAACTTTTTAAGTGGCAATTTAGTTGAATTGTCAGTGGTAGTGCAATCATAACAACGGCATAGAGTAGGAAGAGGAAGGATGTACCTCAATTAACAGGCAATATATGACATCATCTTGGGTTCCATTTCTCTTGGCTTCCTGGGGCTGCTATACAGCTAGTGGTAAAAGCTGTACTCTATGGTGGGAGGCAGATGGTAGAGCAAGAGATCAAGACTTTTGGTTGACTAGTCAAGTGGCCATAGGCAGGAGCTGTGGCCATCCATTGGGATGTTGTGCTAAACTTGAAATGAGTAACATATAGTAGATAGTAACAATGGGATCTAGATACCGAATCTCGCCAGGTGCTAATTCTAACCCTGATAAATCCATATTTAACATAGAGGTAAAATATGTGTCTTCTATGGTGCAAAAGAGGACCAGCCCTAGTTTGGTGTATACTCTTTAGAACTACTGTATGTGGCATGAATCTTTACTGCATTACCTCCTCTAGAGGAACGGAATTGTTAGGACCTATTTACATCTCATTTTTGAACCCTGCTTGTGGTACTCGACGGATACTGCAGTGGAGTTGGGACAGGGCCATAGACATCTCTAAACAAACTCTTATTGGATGAAAAGCCATTTTACAGCAAATTTACAAATAGTCATGCAATGTTGTATAACAGCATAATAGTAATTGCATGTCCTTTCTTTGATCACATCCGCAAGACAGACCGGACAGGCGCAATGCAAACACGCAGCGGCGATCTCTCATGTGAATGCCTTTGCGTGTTTGTCATTGCCGGCAGTGATAAAGTCAATGCTAATTGTTAGATGTATCTCTGAGTCCATTCTGACGGCCCCCGAAACGCATCTGAAAAGCGTATGTTCATAGAGAGTGAAGACGCCGTGTGAACATACCCTAACAGCGTAATAATCAGTACATGCCATGAATTTTGATTAGCAATTACATAAATAAACCTGGTGAAATCAACAATCTTATATTCAGAACAAATATCAACAGTCAAAGAAGAGAATGGAAAGGAAGGGGAAGGGTACACAGGTTGCAAATTGCTCAAATCAGCAATAAATCATATACTTAGAGGAACATAATACTTGTAGTTGGTCCACATTGCCCACAGTTTGTTCTTTGAGGCATAATAAAGTAGGGTCTAAGTTTAAGTTCACAATAACAGTTATAATTGATACGTCTAGTGATATCTCACAGTTTGTGGGTGGTCGGTTTTTTCAGAGAAAATTGTAGCTACTCTGGTAGAAATGAGGAGATAAAATATAACTATGCTAATGAGGGACCATAGAATCCAGTTCAAGCTAGCAACCTTGACCTACAAGGCTCTCCATAACCTCTCCCTTTCATACATATCTGCCTTAATATCCAGAAACCTCCTCTCACGTAACCTCCGCTCCTCACAGGACCTTCTTCTCTGCTCTCCTCTTATCAGATGTTCACATAACTGTCTCCAAGACTTCTCCCGTGCTTCCCCCACACTCTGGAACTCACTGCCTCAACACATCAGCTTCTCCCCCACTCTCACTAGCCTCAACCGCAACCTGAAAACCCACCTCTTCAGGATTGCCTATAACCAACAATAACCCAGTTGCACTACTCCACCCCACAAACATGTCTGCCCCTCACCTTCTGTCTCTCCCCTCCTTCCCTGTAGACTGTAAGCCCTCATGGGCAGGTCCCTCTCTCCCTCTGTACCAGTTGTTAGTCATTTATTGTCACTTTGTAATTGTTTGACCAATGTTATTTATGTTCCCGCCTCAAATGTACAGCGCTCTGGAATCAAGGACGCTCTAAAATAAATAATAATAATAACTAGACTATAGTCTATGGGGCAAATGTAGTCCTAATTGTCTATGTTTGCCTTATTTTAGTAATCTAAATTTTTTCCTGTATTGGACTCACAAGCATGGTATCCGGTGGGATACATTTTTATAATATCCGTATGAATATCACAAACGGGGTGCAAGATCTTGAATTGGGCAAAAGCAAACTAAAGGGTGCTCAGTTGCCCCAAGGGACATACAAATGTTGTGGAATGGGAAAGAAACACACCTGGTCTTCCACTCACTTCTGGATGACAAAGCTGACACCATAATAGAGAGGGAGTTTTTTTTTAATCTAACAGGAACCATTACCTCCTATTTATGCCACTGAAACACCACTCACACAAATAGTGAAATAAGAGAAGAAGCTGAGAAAGAAACAATAGTGTTGGCTTATATTCACCATACTTTTATTCTAAGTAAAATAACACATCATGCAGCTTGGGAAGCAAGCAGCCTCCTTGTACCAAGGTTTACTTTATTTGTCCACTTTTTTAAAAAGAGTAAATCTTCCTGATACCGTATATTAAAGAAGAGTGTGGAAGCTTATCAGCACAGCAAAGGAGAGTGCTCTGATGCTCAGAGCTTTTAGCATGAAACCACAGAACAGCCTTGAATACAGCGTACAGTATCAATTACCAGTATTTATCCACTTTCTGACTGAGGTCTTGAACATCGTAAAGACCCACAGGCGATCCTTTATCTAGAGCTGTCATAAGACTATTAATATACTAAAACTGTACACAGAGAGGACATTTTATGAGCTCTGACAGCATCCAGAGAAACACTATGTGCTAACAGAGTCCAATTCACTTTGCTGCAAAAAATAAACATATCACACTATTATTCTAATTGTCCTCCTTTTAGCATCTCCACATAACTGAAGGTATGCTTAATTATGAGGTTAATATATTGTCGTATAACAGACTGGAGCTGGGGTGTTTAAAACTGTGTTGTAATTGCATTTAATTAATGTAGAGACCAGATTGGATCTAAACTGGCTTTGCTGTATTTAAAGGAATAGATCTTAAATGTTCATTTTCATAGCCATAACCACTTGTCTTAAAAAGATAAAGCAAGGTATGTAAACTGCATAGTGATTCCGAGACAAAACATTCTTCTGTTGGAAGCAGGCATTTCATTATCATTACAAAAATGACCACCTCTATTATAAAGCTGGATACAGATAGCACAGCATCCGTCACTGATTTTAGGCAATGGTCACAGCTCCCCTTACCAGCAGAATGACCCTGGCACAGGCCACAGAGCAGATCCAGAGATCTGTCCCATAGAAACTAATGAGTCATCTCCAGTCCAGGGGTTCCTAAGACCATGTGACTGCTGTAAAGCATATTTCTAAATGCTGTTAAAAGAACAGAGCAGCAGTTCAGTCAATATGGCTTCCCCATCAGCATGTACAGAAATAAATAAAAAAAAATCAAAAACCAAGAAATATTGAATTAATCTAAGAGGTATACCTACCTTTGAATGATTATAATGGCTGGGGCATTAGTGAGAACCAATGACACTTACATATTTGGCCAGAGTTTGGATTTTAATGGACTTTCTCATAAATCAGTTTTAAAAGGATTTGGTTTATTCTGATTTTCATTTAATTGGGTGTTCTCAGAAAAAATGGGAATAGGACACTGGACACATCTCAACCTCTATCTACACTCCTTAGCGTGGATGTAGCTAAGGTTATCAATAAAGTCTCTTGATCTTTTTACTTGCAACCTTGTCTAGGTAGAATTTTGACCCACTCATTACAGCATATGGACAAAACATCAAAGACCAAGCTAACAATAATAACAATTAACGGTAAAAATACTCTCTCAATAGACTTCTTGAGAGGCACATGTCAGGGATACCCACTCTCACATCACCTCTTTAGCATATCCGCAAACCCTTTACTTAGACACATTGAGCACTCTTCTCTAAAGCTGGGAGAGAAGATAGAAAATTTAAAATTGTTGCCTGTGGATGACATTCTACTGATAATCTCCTTTTCTTGTCATGCACATATGGGAGCTCTGAAAAAATTTTCATATTACAGTATATAACCTCCTCAGGTTACACAGTAAATCTAGATAAATGTGGAACTTTGTTGTTTAAAGGAACTAGAAAACCTCTGGAAATCCTACAAAAAGGGAAGATGACCTTATTCGCTATTTGAGTTTGGAGATCATTAGACTGGATTATACTCTGTAAATATCACAATTTATTTTAAAACATTAGACAATTATCTGACTGCCTGGCACTGATTTGCTTTTACCTTTATGGGTAGAGATAATTTCCTAAAAAGGATTGATGTCCACACATTATTTTAGGTTTTACTGACATTACCAATCTACTTCTGTCATAAATGCATCCAACATAGATTATGTTTTTTAAACAACTGACACTTTCAGTTCCATTTTTTGCCTATTCTCAAGCCAAAGCCACATTGCATCTCACATCCATACGTTGTCCTCAGTTAAGTTGAACTTTATATATTAGTTTGAGCTCAAACATTTTACTAAATACAAGGGTCAAATTACCTTCTATTACAGATACCCATATATCACCTAGATAATAGAACCACAATTAAAGGCATTTAAAAATACCTTCCTGCTTTCACAGAATTAGATATCTTCAGTTTTTTCAACAAACTGAAAACTAAATTAAATACCTTCCCTTAATATTGTGCCTGGAAACACTATCTATCTATCTATCTATCTATCTATCTATCTATCTATCATCTATCTATGTATCTATCTATCTATCTCATATCAATCTATTTAATATCTAAACAGCTATCTATCTATATGTCATATCAATCTATTTCATATCTATCTCATATCTATCTACCCATTTATCTATCTATCTATCTATCTATCTATCTATCTATCTATCTATCTCATATCAATCTATTTAATATCTACCTATATATCTCTCTATCTCATATCAATCTATTTCATATCTATTTATCTCATATAAATCTATGTAATACCTATCTATTTTGCAATCTCTCTATATGTCTTATATAAACCTATTTCATATCTAACTATCTCATATCTATCCATCTATCTATCTATCTATCTATCTATCTATGTATCTATCTATCTATGTCATATCTATTTATTTCATATCAATCTATATTATTTCTATCTCTTTATTTTGATTTTCTGAATCACATTTTTAAGTTTTCTATCTCTCGTTTTTTGTTTTTTTTTTACTATTTTGTGATGTGTCCACATATATTAAATAATACAATTATACCTTCCTTGCTGAAGTTTCAATTATAGAGAAAAAACTGAATTCTGGTAATCAGCCTGCTAGGTAAGCATCAATTTATTCTATTCCAGATACTTTCTACATGACCAAATATTACACTTCAGAAAATTCTTAACAAAAAAAAAAAAAAAAATCAATTGACAGCTGATTTGCTGTTACAACATAATTTACCAGAACAAAAACCATTAGATTTCATAAATTTTTATTAACATCAGAGTTCAGCTGAGAAATTAAAAAAAAGACCTGTCCACTTTATTATTACCTTTTTAAAGCTCACTAAAATATTGTTTAAAAAAGAATTGCTTAATCTAAATGCAATTTTTATTGACATTCAGTTTTGCCAAACATTTGGGTTTGGGTGATGGCTTACATTCTGCCCTTTTCGAATTTTTTCTTTTTTTTTTGTGATGGAAGATATTTATTCACAATTTAAAAAATCTTAAAATGAATCTTAGCCTTTGAACACCATTTTTGTTATCTTAATATATGCTGTGAGCTCCTAATGGACTTAAAACTCAAAAATTCCTTACTGCCTGCGCTACCCCTGGGGACTTCGCATAAAGATGTAAATAGCTCCAAATAAACTCAGCAAAACACAGTAAACTTATAAATTCCTCCTATTGAGGTACAATTTAGCCACGTCACTATATAATAAATTGTAAATTTGGAGCCAGATAACAGAAAAATGTTGCTGTGATGCCTTTGAAAATGTATGAATAATTAGCGCCAAATTTGACATATGTTCTAAAGATTTTGTCCATTGAAGACAATCCCTAACTATAGACAAAAAAAAGGCAAAAATGGGGAAGTACTTTCTTTTAACCTCCTATATACCACTTTCATAATCCTCCTCGAAGCTGATAATGCTTTGGGGGGCTTTGTCCATATATGTTGGGGTAGACATAATGGGGGAAATGTTACGGGGTTTTTTTCTTTTTTCTGGCCTACAATGGGGTCACTGTCCCCCTCCCGCTTCGGACGCACCTAAACGTTAGGCCAAGGTTTTTCCCCCTTTTTTAATCGCCAACAGAAGGGGGGGTTCTGTTGCTTCTGGGGGGGACCACCACATTCGAAAACCCGAAATGAATGAAACGGTCGGCAAAGTGAGGCCATTAAAGCTCCGACAGCAGACCTATTTCAAGTGCTTCTGCCGAAAATGTCACAGATTCCCCCCATTTGAGCACTTCGGGGCCGACATTTAAAATCAGGCAAGGTTGCACGGAAAAAGAAGCAAAGATTTTTTTATTATTTTATTTTTTAGAGAAAGGGTTAAACAATCTCCTTTCCATCTCTGTGAATAGTCTGTAGCAAACTATGACCTGGCTTCTGAGAACAGATGACTGTTGACTGATAGCACTTTCTCTTGGCTGTATTCAGAACTCCCATAGAAATTAAATGAAAATCTCCAACCACCATCTACCTGTTCTCATGTTGGCTGAAAGTTTGCTAAACTGACGGAGATAAAAAAGAATGAAGGGGAAAACCTCTTAAAAAAAAGGAAGGTTTTTTAAAAAAAATACTTAAAGTTTTGAATGATTGAAACAGATTTTTTATGGGGAAAAAGTCAATAAAGTCTTGTTGCAGAAATTTTACAAAAACAGAGGGTGGGGGTTTCGCCTGCAGGGGGAACCTGCTTGAATAAAAAAATTCTTTTATTGGAAAAACCATTAAAAAGACAACATCCAACATCAATATAAACTAAAAAAAAAAATTTTTATTCAAGCCCCAACGTTCCGCTTAGTCTGTATCCATCCTCTCTTCTCTGCCTCCCCCTCGGCCCGACTTTTTTGTCACGCACGGGGCCCCCTACGGGAGTGACTGGCAAACAAACTTTTCTCTTCTTTGAAAATTTACAAAGCCAAAGTGGGGAAACACAGGAATCCACTTTTTTGGGGAGTTCACAAAGTTCACACAGTGGCGTATACCTGCGTACTTCCCACAGTACTCCAGCCTGACCAATTCAGCTTCACTTTCCCCAGGGAATATGCTGTAAAGTCATAGCACTCAATGAGTGCTTAGATTTTACCGTATTTGTGGGGCGTACTTGCAGCGCAACTACACCACAAGTATGCCCCACAAATACATCTTTGGCTAAAAATCTGTATGCAAAACTGCACTGACTTTTTTTTCTAAAAAAAATATATTATATTCACATAAGTATATTCACACGCATCAGATATTTTGCTTAAATGTTTACAATTGAATTTGGTGCTATTTTGATGGTAAACACAAAAGGCAACAAGAATGAAGGGTTCAGTTTTAATGTTCTGGTGTTAAATGCACCAAAAGTGGTTAGTCCGCCTCATTTTCCGATGTATAGGGACATAGTGACTCAACACTGTGTACTGTGTTAAACATTCTAGGGACGTGTCACTCCACACTTGTAATATTAGACACGAATGTAGCTTGGCAAAACTAGGTGCATTACTGCCCAAACAGGCAAACTCATTTCATTGTGGTCTGCTTGAGCCTGAGCAGTCATAATGGAACCAGATTTGCCATTATTTTTTCAATTTATACCAGAAAAATGAATAAAAAAGCTATTTTGCTAATTATCAAAATATATCAAATTAAATTACCGTATTTTTCGAACTATAAGGCGCACCGGATTATAAGGCGCATTATCAATGATGCGCCCGCTAAGTCTTCTTGGTTACATATATAAGGCCGCACCGATTATAAGGCGCGCGAAATAAATTGAAAGAAAGCTCAGACCGCAATCCAACTTTATTCCACACATTGCCGCTCTGACTACGGTGGCCATAAAGGCCATTCTCCATATTTCCCCGTGGGGGGTCCCGTATTGCCACCGCGGATTGCGGTCCGCTATACGGTCGACATTACAAAGGTCCCTGCCCCACTTATTGTTCCCCCGCCGTATTATCGCATCGGAATCACCCCCATGTAAAGAACGTGGATTGTAATTCCGTCGCGAAATACGTGCCAGTGACACTATTTGCAACTGAAATTGTAACTGATTCGGAACCGTATTTACGATCGTAAATCAGTTACAAAATAAGTGGTCACTAACTAGCTTTAAATACGTTCTGAACAAAGCCTAAAAACCAAGTTAAGAATTGATTCATATATAAGTTCACATCGGACTAATAAGGCGCCACATTTCGATTTCTGAGAAAATCATAGGCTTTTATGTGCGCCTTATAGTCCGAAAAATACGGTATATAAATTTCATAATAAATTCTATAATATAAAATTATATAATATCTCAAAATTATCATACTAATCCGCTACACACTGTATTTTGTAATATATATAATAATCTAAAAATTAAATTAAAATTAAAAATAAATTAATTAAACAATTCTGTATCTATAATAAATCCGCGTTTCTCAATCATGATTTAAGGATTAGCATGTGTTATTCGGTGATTAACAAACACAACTTAGCAGTCTTAAGAAATGAAATAAAAGATGTTAGAATAGCATGTAAGTGAGTAGAAACTATGGCAGTGATCTTGTATGTTGCACCACAAGTCTCAGCATGACCCGTGGTGTGCCGGCTATTGCTGTATGGCAAATACACATGTTTGGCGCATTACTAATGTGCCAAAGTTCCATAGCGCGCCAAACACTTTCGAACCTAGGTGCCATTTATGACCCACATTCACCACTTAATATAATATATATATATAAATAATATATATATATATATAAATAAGTAATGCATTTTTCACTGAAAAAAAAAGCGTATACTGGCCTCGACACGCCAAGTTTCATACATGACACCCAAAATTGTAATTGAAATGAATGACAAGGACACAGAAGCTTCTGCAGCAAATCCGCCACCTATGGATACACCTTTATGAATAAGAACATTTTAAGAATAAGTTCCCAGCTTTTTAAAAGATGGGTAATATCCTTCAATGTAGTAAGCTTGGCACTGTTTCATTAGCAGCAATCAATAAGAGACTAAAGTAATAACAGGGATTAGTTCAAGAGAAGTAAATTACAATGGTTGTTGGTAATCTACTTTTATGTAGCTTTATGACTGATGTCAAAAAGAAGGGAAACAACCTAGGAGCATGGGACAGTAAACAGCATGCTGTGCTTTAGGATAAGTCAGGCACTATTGATACTGCTATAATGTTGCTCTTGTCTGCATTAATATAAGGCTGGTAATGTGAGCATAAATGAGTCTGGCACTGTAAGAATTATAACAAAAGGCAAACACATACAGTTGAAACCAGAAGTTTACATACATTTCATTAGTATTTGGTAGCATTGTCCTTAAACTGGCATAGGGGACTTTCAGCCCATGATGATACAGTACCCATTTTACTGTGGATAATGACACAATCTTACCAGCTTCCGCCAGCATCTCACAAGGTTCTTTGCTTTTGTCTTGATTGATGTGCACATGACGCAAAGCACGATTCATCTCCTGAGACACAGAAACCCGTCCTCCTACCTGAGCAGTATGATGGATGGACATTACTCATCTGTTTGTACTTGCATAATAAATTGTTTGTACAGATGAACAAAAAATAACACGAGGCACCTTCAGGCATCTGGAAATTGTACCCAACGATAATTCAGATTTGTACAAGTCCACAATTTTCTTCCTGATATCTTGGCTGATTTCTTTAGACTTTCCCATGATGTTACACACAGAAACAGTGTGTTTCTGGTATGAAATTAAAATACATACACAGGCATGTATTTTTAACAGGTGTCTCTAATTAACTCAGATGTTGCCAATAAACCTATCAGAAGATTTAAGATTAGGCGAAATGAGAAGTATACAATAGGTTTTAGTTTTTATCCTAAAACTATCTAAACATGTAAGCTCAATTTAACTCATGGAGTATCAAACATCAAAATGCAATGTTGTGAACATAAGACTTTATATATTTTAGGAAAATCTAAGTACAATAGGTCAGTTCTATAATTAAGACCATTGCTGGGTATAATGGCACAATAGCCTCACAGAGTAGTAACTGTCTACCCCAATCACCACCACCCTAAAAACTGTGATGTGACTAGAACTATAAATACTATTGCATGGCTCGCACTTAAAGCAAACCTGTCAGGTGATGGTCCTCTATCTTAAAACAGGATGTGATAAAAGGAGAGAAGTTGAGCTCTGTGCTATATAGGTTTATATGATTTTGAGCTGGATTTCTTAGTACAAAGCAGAGTAAATCCTGAGTGGACTCCTTAAGAAACAGGAGAAGTCCTGCTTACCCCTCCCACATACAGTGATTGACAGCTTTCATTGTATCAGTGTGTGTACAGAGCAAAGTGTCAATCACTATATGTGAGCAGTATTTTCAGTTTCATTTTCACAGATTTTCTCAGCTTTTAACTGAAATCTAGCATCAAATCAGATGAACCTATTTAACACAGAGCTCCCCTCTATCCCATCCTGTCCTCAGGGCAGAGTGAATTATCTGACAGGTTCCTTTTAAGCATTGATGTGGTGGTATATCCAGGAGCTGTAGAGAAGATGTAAGTAGTGCAGAGGTCTCAAACAAGCGGGACTCGTATGACCATTGAAGTTGTAACTGAGGGGAACTGTAGCACCTGAAACATCCTTTTTACAGCAGAGGGGCTTTTTAATCTGTAGATGAAGCATGTATGGGATTTGATAGAGGGAGGAGGAACCTCATGTGTGGGATCACAGGTTGCCGATAGTTGCCATGACAGCTGGACGCTTAACAACATCTCAAATCTTTCTTTGACGTAGGCCTGACAACTGCTTTCCAGAGCCTTGGCTTGACAGGTTGACTATTATAACAGCAATCTCTCAGTCCAGTACTATATTGAAACAAGAAAAAAAATATGTTAAAAAAAAATAAAAAAATATCACACCCCATTTTAATTTTTTTCATGCTAAAGATAAACAACTAAATAAATGAAAAAAGTACATATATTTTGGCATTTCTGAATAGTCTGCAAAATGATTTTGTATTGCACTGAATTTGAAAGGATTGCAGCCCACCAACTTCAAATTTTTTCTATATGAAGACCATTTTCCTGGCCAAGTTTGAGACCCCTGGACTTGTGAATTCAAGGAGAATGCTTGTACAGTATATTAAAATAATTGTCATGATTTTTTATCATCACTACAAACATTTTGGGTGCGGTAAGGAGTGAAATCTCTCCTGACAAGAACTTTAGAAAATCAGAAGTATTACCAATAAAGACCATAATAATAATCTTCTTTATATAACACCATCATATTCCGCGACACTTTACAATACAGAGGGTACAGGTTTATATGAAATCGGACATTACATAGTAACAAACTTAGTAACAAATCAAATAGAAGCACTGAGGAGCCTGCTCATAAGAGCTCCTAATCTCTGTGAATTGTTAAATGTGTCTACTGAGAGCACAATGTACAATTACCATATTTCTGATCAAATAGGTTTCTTTAAAATGAAGAGCAGTTTGGAGTCACAGTCTATCTTCTATGGTTAAATATTGGACATGCTCATATTTTAAATGCAGAATTAAAATGTTTTTTTGCAGGGCAGATATTTGTGACAGACATCTCCTTAGCCTGAATTTTGTAAAATGAAATGTAAAGACAAGTCATTATGAAGTTAATCTTTTCATGCCAGTCTGAAAGATGTATTGCCTCTCTGCCCATAAACTAAGTGACATACTTGAGCCATGTTCCTCAAGGAAGGTGACATTTATTATTAACACAATTAAAAATGGAATTCTCTACTTTTAGAACTGTAATAATTGGAACATTTGCTGGTTTCTAGTTACTAAAAAAAAAGTGTGGTAACATTATGGGGAAAATTTGCTTAAATTGGGATTTTGTACTCTACCCTTAACCCAAAGTTCATTAGTGTGAAATGCACCAAATATTTTAAGAGGCACACAGTTCTTAAAAAAATTAGCACATCTTTTGGTTGTCCCTGTGCAAGAAAAGCAAATGTGCACCAGCTATGATAAGCAGGCATAGTAATTTATGGCAATTTCTGATGGAAATTGTAATTAAATCAGGCAAGAATCCAGGATATTTCTACTAAACCCAATCCACTTAAAAAATAACCAGAGAAGTACAATGCGGCAAAAGTTATTCTTTTTTGTGCACATATCACTCACACAAGTTTTTGGGACTTTGTACATCACAAAACTGGTGCAAAAGCATTATTAAATTCTCTCCAATGTATTTTATGATCTCATAATAAAAATAAACCCTCTCCTAAATTATCTAATCAGTTTTGAATTGCCGTTATTAATTTGAGCCACATATCTAGGGCGACATGTATGAACGTTGGCGCTGACAGGCCAGTTCTAAATAGCTTTAAGGCAATGTAGAATGCGGCAGAATGCATGAACCTGTTTTCTGCAGGTCATACATACCGGCGCATTATACTGCCAATACGACAAGTCTGGCTCAGGCAGCCAACTTTTAACCTGTTCTGGCTGTTCTAATTGTTCTGCACCTAGATTTGACATACAAAATTCATAAATGTGTCTAATTCTACTAATGTGGTGTGACACGCCCCCAGAACGCCCCCACATCTTTGGCGCATTACAAAGTGTTGCGCCGGCACTGTTTGTACCAAAGTTTGGAGTGCGACTGTTCATACATCTTTAGAACTGGGCTACGACAACTTATTGACACCAGAAAACTGGTGCAGCCCGGATCATACATGTTGCCCCCAGTGTATAATTATATATATTTTTATTGAATGGTCAGCTATTACTTTTACAACTAAGGGCAATATGTAGTATGAGTGTATAGTGCGCCTGAATTAATGAACCTGTCAAAAATCTGGCATCAGGTATACAGTGCATAGTATAATTGATGTGCCTAGTCTAGGCATAACTTGGACGCATAACTTATCATTGCTAGTATATTTGGTGCATTCAAATGTGTTGTGCCTGGCATATAATGCATCTAGTTTTGGTGTACTACAGTTCATTTATATGGAAAATAGGCCATCAACAGTTTTTTTGCGCAAAATACAACAAAAAAAGGCGCAGCCCTAATGGGACATGTCACCCTAAGTGTTGTATTATTATAAGCGACAGTATAGTTTGTCCTCACAGGTTGATAAAGTCTTCTGGGCAAACATTGATTTGCAGTGTTTTGTAATGCATGTAAAACATATATATAACATAAATATTATGGGGACATGTATGAAAACTGTCCAAGTCTAAGACTTTCTTTGTTGCCCATAGCAACCAATCAGAGCGCCCCTTTCATTTCATATAGTGCTTTACAAAAAAATTAAAGGGGAGCTCTGATTGGTTGCTATGGGCAACAAAGACAGTCTTAGACCTAGACAATTTTCATACATGTCCCCCTAGATGTTTGTTGGTAGAATCCAATTACATTTATGGGATGTGAAGACAATTAAATGTGTATGAGAACTAACGAAAGAATTGTAAAATAAATATAAAATATGCCTGATCAAACCTGTGTCAAAGTATTTACAAGTGTCAATCACAAATATTTGGTAGCAAATTTTATTATTGCAGCCCAATATTTCTGTGTTTGCATCAGAAACCATTTGAAATATCAGTATAGCTTATAAGTCCCTAGAGGGATTGTCTTACCAAGATAATCACTGCATATCAGCTACTGGCTAATACTGCCCACAGTAGTTCAGTCCAGCCACACACTATATGGTTGTGTCCATGAGAGTAGCAGACAATTTTATTTACTGTCTTTATCACCTTTCTAATGAAAGTTAATTAAAGTGACAACTCGTTCAAGAGTTGATGTCAATCAATAATAAAACTTCAGTTTAGCATGATTTCACATTTCCTTTATTCTTCTTTAGACTGCAGTGTTGTCAGGCTCGGACTGTCCTACCAGGGAATAGGGGAAACCCCCAATGGGCCACTAATCATGGTAAACCTGGAGATGTTTTTTATCTGCATATAAATCCTCAGGAGAGGCCAGAAAAAGAAAGAGAAAAAGCAAGAGGAAGAGTATAGGAGGCAGGTACAGTCATTTACAGTGTCTCTAGGGTGGGCCCCTAAAATAAACTCCATCAGTGGGCCCAGAGACAACTCAACTGGTGGGAGCCTAGAATCAACTCCACATGTGGGTCTCAGGCACTGCAGTCGGACACTGAAGGCCACATGTATGAAAATGGTTTAGATCTAAAACTCACTTTTTTGCCCATAGTAACCTATGGGCAACAAAGGGAGTTTTAGACCTAAACAGTTTTCATACATTTGGCCCTGAGTGTTATTACCAATCACCTACATTTTTAACTATTGTAAATTGTAGCTCCAATTTGCAGATGTCATTACACACACACATATATATATTGGGCCATGGTAGGGAAAAATATGAGAAAAGTGATACTCACCTCCCATTCCATTACCACTATTCCACTGAAGCCTCCTGGGATCTGGCCTTGTTCACTTCTGGACTCTCCTCGTGACACACAGGAAATGTTTGAGCTCCATCTTGAGTGAATGTAGCATGCGTCTCTCTTGTATTAGGAGGTAGCACAGGAAAACACAGGAAAAAAAGAGTATAGCAGGTCCTGAGAGCTTTCAAAGCAGCAGCAGTGGGGGACTGGGAGGTGAGTATCACTGTTTTAAAATTTTTCACATCCTGGTCCCAGATAATCATACTTTTAATGAACCAGACAAACCCCATTAAGTTACATTGTGCATTTGAATTTCATGAAAATCTAGTGTTTTCAATAATCTGTTCTTCAGTCCAATAGCAAATCCAAAACGGAGATAATGTTTCTCTTTAAAGATGGACAGAGACCTTAAGGCCATGCAATGCTTCTTGGGAATTTAAATATGCATATAGGCTCTAAGGACGAGATGTCGTTAATGCCACCTATTGGAAGTAGCAACTCTTACAGCTGAAACCCGACTAATTAAATAGTCTTGAAACATGACAGGGAATTTCAAGCCAAGTCAGTAACTCTATTTTAAGGAAAATTCTCCCATCTGTACACAGCTGTTTCAAAGTGCATGCCCCTCCTTCAGAGCAGGCTTAAACTGGTTGGATGGGAGGTCTTAAGCTCAAAAGGACTAGTTTATTTCTCCTTGTATAGAACACCATAAAGGTGTAGGGAGACTTATAGCAATGCAATGCTCCCTGGGAAATGAAATGTGCAAATAGACTCTATTGAAGAGCACTCCCTCTAGAACCTATTTGCATACTTTTGAAAAGTGGGGCATCTACACGCTCATTCAAAAATACTCAGAATGAAGTGGACCTACTCTAGAAGTATTTTCATTTGTAGATATACTACTTTCAGATGCAGAAATTAAGAGGGAAATGTATTTTCTGTAAATTCTGTTTTAGTGTTACAGCTTTAGGCTTATTGGCATAAAAAAGCGCAACATAGTCTCAATTTTCACAGCTCCCATTTTATTGCTTTTCATTTATCTCTAGTTATTTATTAATATATGTGATTCGTTATTTATTTGATTTTTGACTACAGTTGAAACAATATCAATTGGTAAATAGAAAAGTAATGTTTTGGGATGGTTTAGTTTGTTTTGTTGTCTTTGCTGGTATGTGTGTGAGATTTACATGAGTAATTATTATGTATATCTTGTGGGTATGTAAAATAACAATAAACAATATTTAGTGACTGTTGCATGCATGTATATTATATTATCTTATATGATAAAAGGCTGTGTCAGTTTGTAACCACTATGTAGTTAGATCACCACATGACAAGCTAAGGCATTTCTATATGTGGGCCAATAGAGGGGGTCTTAAAACCTAATTGATTATACTTCAGAGGACTCTGACCTGCACTTTCCAGCTGGAGAGGAGTGGCTGAGGGAGAATGATGCTGCAACTGTAACATAATGGCTCTTGCTACATTTAGATTCAGCATGCACATCAAAGCGTTTGCACATTATGTATAAATTGATGTAGGCGGTACCAAGTGAGGGAGGGTCAAAGGAAGACGTCCTGTTGTGGATGGGAACAAAAGTGTTATATGTGTGATCCTTTGTGTCTCCATCTCCATTTTAATGTATTAGTTAGCATAACACTACATATGCCTTTGCACATGGCATGTAAAAGCTGCCTGTATAACTCTTTTCTCTAATGTGTTTCTAAAATGGCCACTACATATTATGCTTATAGAGATAACTGCTGTATAATCCAAGATGGAGCCTCTTTAAAGGATTACACCCAAGGTTTGGACATTCCTGAGCTAAAGGGGTGTATATCCCAAATAAGGATGTAACCAATCACAGTCTAACAGCTAGGCCCATGTGATGCTTTCTTATTTTACTAACACAAAGGAGTATATAACCTGCCATTTTTTAGAATAAAGACAGAAAGTGTATTCAGACCAGTAGAGCATGATGTGATTTCTTTCTCGGTGCACCTTTATATCCTAGGATAATTTGGAGACCCCACTAGGATGTAGAGCCCCTTTGAGGTTCCATCCATTACAGTCCCATCTAAACTCACCCCACTGTGACCTGCACTTAGTGGTTCAACGATTTGATATTTATACATGTAGACTGCAGCCGTTGTCCAGAGCTCTGCTCTTAGGTGGATGGACAGGGTAGATAGATAGATAGATAGATAGATAGATAGATAGATAGATAGATAGATAGATGTATATATGTTTGTATTTTTTGAGCATGTGAGGAATGTGTCTGTATGTGGATCATACGTCTATATACATATGTTTTATGCGAATTTAGAATAACAAGTGTGTTACATGTATTGGATGCTGTTGTTTACTTACACCTGTAATGTAAGACTATATAATTTTGTGTGTTTTTATCTATGCAACATTAGACATACAATATAAAGTATATATTTGCCTAGTCGTGTTTTTTTGTATGTGCAATAACACTGCCGTATTTACAGCATTATGTATGTCTGTATATCTGTGCATGTATCTTGTATGTACGTTTACAATAGTAATACATTATTTATTATTTACAGAAATCAATGTACAGTATGTGTGTATGTAAATCTGTATCCCTTGGCATGTAGAATAATATGCATTATTTACAGATATGAAATCTTTTTAGTGGAAGCTCACTTTCTATATCACTTTTTCTTGTCCCTCATTTCTATCTTTATTATAAGACAAGAAAAGACTTTGGAGGTTCTTGTAAGGATCTTGTGGGAATCTGTGATTGCAGTTTCTGCTTCTATTACAGGACTAGTCACGTTGGAGATGAATTTGAATTTGTTCCGTAGCTGAGGGAATTTCTATTTTTTAATTAGGTTCTCCTTTCCTTTCAGAAGGAGGGCTGTGCACAGCGGCTAGAAAATAGAAATATGGTTGAACAATTACCATTTTCACTAGCAATGCATCTCTGAATCATTCTTTTCCAAAGATTACCTCTCTTAATTTCTATGTTGAACCTGGAAAAATCCTGCAGCCAGCATGTTGAGTATTTGTGCATTAAACCCTATAATCCTGGATAAGAAAAGCACAGAGCGCACAGTAAAACATGTCGTACATAACCAGAGATTTGGTTCCTCTGTTCCCTGCAAGTTGAATTGAAGCCACTAGACAGTAGCATGAAAATATAATTATCTTAGCTCTGTTTGTTCTAATGAACATGTACGCCTGAATATATTAATGGATAATTCACTTTATTTTATTGTCTAGATGTTCACCTCTTTAAATCTGAGTGTGAGATCTCCAATAACAAAGCTATAAAAATTCCAGAATGTAAAGTACATGTAAGTCTGTAACGGGTATATTGAATGGAAGCAGTGTGGTGCCTTGATACTTTGCAAAGAAGTACGATATTATAGAAGAATTTAGACCTGGGGAGTTATAATACCTCATGAGGCTAATATACTCTTCACTGGTCCTTTCTGGATTGGTCATGAAACTTTGGAGATAGGGAGCAGCCAAATCACATGATGGCCATCTTCATTGGCAAAGAGAATGTAGCTCTTGGTCAGTAGAAGGGATTTCTGCTCCAGCTATCAAGATCAATGTGTGCTATTGCATATGTTCCACTTCTTCTGACACAAAGCGAAATAAAGCAAAATAGGATTTCCTGCAATACAATGAGAAATGGATAAATTTGCTGCTATTTTCTGCAAAGATCCAGCCCTCGACCGACTGAAAATGAGCATGTGTCCACCAGTTGCAGCATCGCTAGATGGATAGGCAAAGAGACTTATGCTAGAAACTTTAGGGGGAGTCAAGTATGTACTAGCTATACTTCTCTACACTTTCACTGGCCGTGTAAGTCTGCTGCTTTGGGATAACCTTTGACATCTGCCTATCTTCCAAGCGGCCCATACAAGCTGTGGGGATTCAACTCAGTGGTAATAGAAATAACAATGTCCTCGGCACACGTGGAGCACTTTTGGCTTTTATTTAGCCACAGTTCATATATGTAAAACAAAACAACACGGCTTAACTTCAGCCTTGAAATGGAAACAAACACAGTTCATGTGTATCACTCACAGTTCATAGAATCCCTGGGTTCCGTCCTCACCCAGCTTGTGGAAATTGGCACACGGTAGATTGCAGGCAGGAGCCCAGCCTTTCCACCTTCCTCTCAGTCAGACCAAACTCACTGACTGAGCACACACCTCTCCTGATTCTCCAGACTTCCTGCCTTAAGTAGGCCTGGCCAAAACCTGGGCTGGATACCTGGGAGCAGTCCACCCACCCTACTCTTTGGACTGCTCCAATAAAAGCCTGGTCCGGATCGACCGCTATTTAGCAGTCATACTACTAGGAATAAACCAAACATCAGTACCCTAGCAATACTGACAACACTAGCAGGCTTTATTTCACCGAGATCAGGAACCTCGGTGACACGTATCTGCCATCCAGGACGGCACCTCGTGCCTTCTTACAAAGCCCTTATGTCTACCTGCCACCTCCAGCTGGAAAATGTCTCTTAAATCCACTCATTCCTTAACTTTGATACTACAAAAATGCTAGTCCATGCCCTTATCCTCTCCCACCTTGACATCCTTCTATGTGGCCTCCTGCCTAGCACTCTTGCTCCCCCTTCAATTCATCCTCAGTTCTGATCCACCTCTTTACTTGCTTCTCCTCTTACTTTCCCCTCTGCCAATCCTTTTATTGACTATACATTGCCCACCAAATTTAGATCAAGTTACTAACCATGACCAACAAGGCTCTTCAAAACCTCTCTGTTACATACATCTCTGTCGTAATCTCCAGGTACTACCACTCATGCACTCTCCACTTCTTATCAGATCTTTTTCTTTGCTCTCCTCATGTCCTCACACAAGTGTCTCCAAGATTTCTCCTGTGCACCCCCATACTCTGGAATGCAGTACCCAAGCATATTAGACCCTCTTACACATTCACTAGTTCCAAATGCAACTTGATAACCCATCTCTTCAGGATGGCCTATAAAATTCAATAACCTTGCTGCCACCACACCACCTCACAAACATGTGTGCCCCTCACCTTCTGCCTTAATCCTCCTTCCTTGTGGATTGTTGGCCTCTGTGTGCAGGGTCCTCTCTTCACCTCTACCAACTGTTAGTCGATTAGTGTTTCCATTATACTATGTTTGGTCTTATGCTATAGATGTAACTTCCTCCTCCCCCTTCTTGAATATTTAGTACCCTGGAATTACTGGCACTTTAAAATATATAAATAATAATAATAATAATAATAATAGTAATATATAGTATTAAATAATAATATTCTGAATAGCTGCAACCACCACTTGGGGGAACTTGTTGAAGACAGATTTATATAACACTTATTAAATGGGACAATAAATTTGTCCATAGTTAGCTAGCAGGTTTATCAGAGATAAGTCCTTTCAGAATACAGTTGGGGGAAATGGCAACTTATTTTGAAAGTGAAAAATCTACCCTACGGTGTAGAAAATTTAGTATTACATGATAACCATTGAGGTTTCATATCTGTCCATATAATACAAAGACACCTCTTTTTGATGTCCATATGCCCAAAAAGCTCATATTCCTTGGGTTGTCTAATGTATAATAGTACAATAAATGTACACATCAATCTTGTTTATATCAATGTTAATCAACCTGTGTGTTGCCTATAAATTTCTATCTTTTTTGCAATTGAGAAGATCCATGCAACATATGAGTTGGAACAGAACAGATGTGGTTTCATTGATAATGAGATTTTCTCATTAGTCTGTGAGTCATTAAAATATCCTCACATTAGGATAATTGAGTACAATAAAGTGCCATCATTCTTAAATAAAATGCCATCATTCTTTATAAGATGGAAAGCTGGGATTTACTTGACTGAAAAAGCCTAATGATTTA
The DNA here is from genome assembly GCA_025379985.1 of Phyllomedusa bahiana. Taxonomy (NCBI): domain Eukaryota; kingdom Metazoa; phylum Chordata; class Amphibia; order Anura; family Hylidae; genus Phyllomedusa; species Phyllomedusa bahiana. The sequence goes on from JAODAL010003534.1 coordinate 44,522, forward strand.
TATTCTAGTATTGTACATAAGTCTTGTTTATTAGTTAAAAATACTTTTGCTCCAAGAAATTTAACATGCATTATTCACAGGTAAGTATTTCTATACTAAATCTATAACTTCTCTTTGTAGAGAACCATACAGTAAATCACACATAAATATCAAATACTAATATTGTATAATTCAAGAATGCAGTAATGTATTAAAGGCAGCTGTTAGGAGATGTTCACACGGCATTTTTTAGATGCATATTTGGATCCGTGTTTCGGACCCTGAATGGACCCAAACATGCATCTAACAATGTGCAGTGGAATTTTACATTGCTTTCAATGAAAACACACATCAGCATTCAGATGAGTGATTGCCAATGTGTGTTTTACATGCATCTTTAAGATGCGTCTTTCGGATCAGTTTAAAGAATTGTGATGTCAATTCTTGACCCGTTTGACGCAGCAGACGCCCTATTTAAAACTATAGGGTGCATTTCTGCTGCACAGGAAAAGCATTTAAATACGCACCACACTTTGGGTTTGAAAAACGGATTTAAAAACGCTGTGTGAACACAACCTTATACCTCATGTTAGGTGAACTTTAACCTGGAGCATTTCTGGGTCCTACCACAAAGGGCCACCTCTCAGTAAAGAACATGATCGAGCAATAGAAATGTTTAGTAATTTATAACAGTCTATTTTTGCTTAATATATTACACATATTAATAAACATATCTTATTAGGAAATGTCTGTATTGTGGTGTTAATTTATGGCATTAGATTACATTAAATATGTAAGTGAATAGGATGGGCTGAAAAGGGTTAGTTGTTCTAGCTTTATCTCATAGTTACAAGGTACTGTAATATTATTGAAACTATACAGTATGTATTTTCCTATTATGCATAAAATGTCCCTCTTAATAATGTGTGAGACATTTTGTCAGTAAAAGGAATTCTCACTCTTTCCCACCATAACATGGGTTTTCAAACCTTGTTGAAATGGCCACTGTTTATAAAATCCTCACTAAGGGGCCGTTCACATGGCGTTTTTGAATACGATTTTGGATCTGTGTTGGGTCCGAAAATCCCATCCAAAAACGCATTGGCGGTCGGATCCTAAATGGATCCAACACGTATCCAACACACAGCCACACAATGAGACATGCATCAGCGATCACTCGTGTGAATGCCGATATGTGTTTCATATTAAAATCAATGTAAATCACAATGCTATTTGTTAGATACTTGTTTGGGTCCGTTTGGGGTCCGACAGACGGATCCAAACACCCATCTAAAAACGTATGTTCACATGGACTCAACATGCCGTGTGAACATACCCTAACAGTGACCACAATATAATTACATTTTACCTTTACCCCTAAGCGGGCGGGCTCCCCACAAATTAAGTATCGGTTCAGTTTTTATTCTTATGTACTAATGATACAAAGATTAGGATTAGCAACATGACTGGTAATTTTTGAAGGGGAAAAGCACTTGTTATAATATATAAGAGAGCTAACTATGTGCAAATTTTACTCCTTTCAAAATAATTTACAAATACTATAATTAGAGATGGGAGAATTTCTCAAAAATTCGATTCGGTCACTTCGCTGAATTTTCCGACAAAAATAAATTTGGTCCGAATTACTTCGGCACGAAAACCGGTTAAAAAGCCCGCTATTTCCGGCTGCACAGAGCCTGCAGGGTGCTGTAAAAACGTTGTGCCATGCTTAAAAAAATTGCGAGGGAGCGGGGTTTTGGTCTTCATACAATGTTGTGTTTTAGTTTTTGCACACAGATGACTGCCCCCGCTTTTTGAATGCTTCACTATAAAATTCCCTGGGCACTTAAGGGGGCCCAAAACTGCCCAAAAAAACTAAACCCAGGGAAATTGTAGCCTTGATAAAGTTTTGCCAGGGGGAAAGCGGGAAAAAAAAACAAGCTGAGAGTTTCAGGTGGAAACATTAGTGAAAACGTTGGGGGGGTGAGGGCGGCAGCCCACAGCGATGAGGTTTCGGGCAGTGGCACAATGACATTCGGGGAAGGTGCAAAAACACGGGGAAAAGGCCACAGAGTGGCCCAAATGACTGAGAGCGGGGTCACGGCGGCAGCAGTATGGGTCGGGCAGTGGCACAATGACTTTTCGGGAAAGGCCCGGCAAAAACATTATTAGCCCCAAAGAGTGGCCCCAATGATACAGTGTGGAGGTCAGGGCAGCGCAGCATGAGATCGGGCAGTGGCAAATGAATTCTGGAGGGGGCAAAAAAAGTTTTTGGGCCCACAGAGTGGCACAATCACACAGTTTTGGAGGTCCCCGGGCGGGCAGCGGGTAGGGGGGTCAGGCAGGGGGCACAAGGGAACATTTGGAGGCGGAAAAAACAGTTTTAAAGGCCACAGAGGGGCCCCAATCTATACACAGTGGGGAAAGGTCCGGGGGCAGATTTATGAGTCAGGCAGGGGGAACAATGACTTTTGGGGGGGGGCAAAACAGGGGGGAAAAGCCCCAGAATGGACAAGGGATGAGAGCGGAGGTCAGGGGCGGCGCAGCATGAGGTAAAGGCAGGGGGCACAAGGGACACGGTGGGGGGCCCAACGGCAGGAGTCACAGCGCAGCATGGGGTCAGAGAGTGGCACAATGACTTTTCTGGGGGTTTGGGAAAAACAGGTGGAAGCCCCCGATTTGGCCAAAATAAATGAGAGCGGGGCCCCCGGTGGGCCAGCAGGGAGGCAGGAAAGTGGCCCCAATGACACAGTGTGGGGGGCAGGGCAGCAGCCACAGCGGCACCCATGAGGTCGGGACAGGGGGCCCCAAATGCACAGTGGGGGATTTTAACGGCAACAGAAAAAGCAGCAGCGCATGAGGTCATAGAGGGGGCCCACAAATGACGAGTGTTGGGGGTGGGGGGGCAATACCAGCCCCTTTGGTAAAGATGGTGGTAGGAAGAGGAGAAACTGTCAGCGAGGGTGGCATCAGGGGGGGGTGGGGGGGCATCGGGAATAGTGGCTGGGGGGCAGGATTTTTAAACCCCAGACTGAGCCTAAGGCTTTGGGTGTGTGGAAAATTTTGGCCCCGTTCCACCCCTTTGTTTCATTTGACAAAGGTAGTCTTTAAAATTTTTCCGTGGAAAAAGGGGTTCCCCTTGGGGTAACGATGGCCCCGCCGCACTGAACACCCGCTTTTTGCCACTTACTGGCCGGGTGGGACAGTTTTTCCACTGAAAAATTCGGAAAGTTTGCCGAAAACACAACCATTTGGGCCCTGCCCATAGTCCGCGGTTCTTCTAATGGGGGGCGGTGCTGTCCAAGTAGGCCACCATGTTGGTTCGGGGTCTGCTTAGGCCCTGCTGCTGCTGGCGACTGCCCTCCTCACAAGGGGGTTAAAGGAAGTCCCTCGTCGTGACTCCGACTTGGTTACTACTGATGGAGTGGTACTGCCCCTACCCCCCCCCCCCCCCCACTGCCGGGGCCCATAGTACGGGGCCCCACTGGGGAAACCCCCCTGGTCAGACCTGTCAAAAGGGAAAACGATGCCCACATAGGCAGCGGTTTAACTGTTTTACAGGGGAAATTTCCTTTTGTTTTTGAGTTTGTTTTCCCCTCTAAATAGTTTGGGGAAAAGGCCCCCCATTTTGGCCCGGGTTTTGGGCAAAGGGCCCAATGGGTGGAGAGCCAGAAGTCATCCCCTCTCCCGGGAAATGCTGACTATTGGGCTGTAAATAGCAGGAAAATTTAAGGGCATGCTGCGGGAAATTGCACAAAGTGACCCCCCGAGGGGCTCCCTGCCTCCTTTTTCCACTGTTTTACGCCACGGGGGTTTGGGGGGGGTCATCTGCCTCTTTCTTGCCCCATCTCCATCCCCCCTTTCCTCCAGCTGCTCCCTGCTCCTCCTCTTTGTCCCCTTTGGGTTGGGAAAAACCCCTTCATTTCACCGGGACAATGTTTCCCTGCTCCAATGTCCCTCCCCCTTTCCTCCATTTCAGTCCCCCCCGGGGATCATGGGGCCCATGAGATATTATTTCCCACATTTTCCAAAGCCCCCTGCCCAGACAGATTTTTCAGCATCTTTTTCCGGGAAATGAAGCAGTGGAAAGAGGGTTATTCTTTCCCGGGTGTCCGGCGACTGCAAATAACGTCCCCTTTCGAATGGCCTCAAAAAAGGCGGGTTTGTCACGCATGAGTGCCACGGGGCTGACAAAAGTTACACAGGGGAGTATTTTTGTCTCCCTGGATCATTAAAAAATATTTAAATTTGGCCTTTTTCTGTTCATACAGTGGTAAAAAACTGTCCCGGGGCGGGAAATTTCCAGGGGGTGGAAACATCGCATATCAGAGTTTTTGGGGGGAAAGGCCCCGTTCTCCCGCGGGAAAACTCGAGGAGGGTGTTCCTGGTTTGTACGAAGGGAAATAAAGTGCTTGCCGTTTCCTGACCTTTTTTCGAATGTTTTGGAAAAATCGGGGGAAAGGGATTTTCCGGAAACCCTTTTTCCCCAACCAGATTGAACCGTGCCGCCATGCGGGGCCCAAAGGGCCAACCCATTCCTCGGTGAGCGGGGGCACCATGTTCCTCCCTTTTGTCCGTCACCAGGGTTCCCGATTTCCCAGTTGGCGCGGAAAAACCCACAAAATCAAATTTCTTGCTGCATGGGGCGAGCATTTCCCTCCCCTGTGTAAATTCGTTTCCGCCGAGGCAAGCCGGGTTGGTAGAACTCCCATGACACCGCTGTGCCCTTTCACATGTGGTATGATGGGCAGTACTTGTGGGGTTTGGGGGTTTGGGGGTTTGGTTTGGTGGAGGAGGGGAGGGGAAATTTTTTTTTTTTGGCCCGCAGGTGCGCATTTTTGACAATGGGGGAAGGAAAAGCGGGGGTCCCTGCCCAAAAGCTTTTTGGGGGCCCCTGGGCGGGAAGCACTTTCACCCTTGGGCCCTTTAAAGGATTTGCACGGGCCCTGACCTTTAGTTACAGCCCCCGGGGATTTTTTCCGCGCTGCCGGGGTTGCCCCTTTGGGAAAACAAACCGAAAAAGCTAAAGGACTGACCCACCTTCTTTTTTACATATTTTTGAAGTGCGGGTTTAATCCCTTTTTTGGAAAAAAAATTATGGTTTGGGAAAATTTTCCCCCATCTCGGTTTGGCAAAAGCCATTTGTTCTCTGAATGGTGCAGTGTCCCCCATTTGGGAAAAGGGGAAGGGGACGGGGGAAAAAACCAAAAATTTGGCCCAGGAGCAGGGGTCAGCTGCTGAAACCTTAGGATGGTTGGCCCGCTTTTACTGTTGTCTCTTTGAAATTCGCCTGGGCTAAAAAGGCCCTGCTGGCCCCATGGAGTGCGAGGAGCGGGAAAGAATCGGGACCGGGGGGTTTTGATGTAAAAGGGAAAAACAGCCCCCCTTTGCAGAGGGGGTGGACCCTTGGGAAGGGGTTTGCAATGGCATGCGGAAAACGGGGCGCTGCTGCTGTGCTGCTGTTGCTGTTGCTCCCGGGGGAGGATGGACCACCACATCTGAGCCCGTTTTTCCCAGGCCCCCGGAGGGGGAGCTGCATGTGTTGAGCAGGGTCGTGGTGCGAACTTTTAGCTCCCGGGCCCCACGCCTCTCTTTTGCCCACAAGATTCTACTTTAAAACCCTTATTCGGCTCCTGGGGTGTCTTAGCAAAAAAATGTCACACCCCAGAGTATCGGTTTTACGCCAACGCTGGGCACTGAGTGACTATTTGCCCCCCGGCCTCGCGGGAACCCCCTGTGCCGCTACTTTTTTGGGGGACCTGCGAACGGGTTTTTTACCCCGTGGCCGTTTTGGCCCCCGACCTCACACTGCTGCTACCCTGCTGACCCCGGGCCCAACAGGAACCCCCTTGCTGGCTGCGCTGCTGCCGGGACGCGCAAGCTGACGGCCTCTTCTCCTGAGGGGTTAAAGCCCTTGCCTCCCCCGGGGTCCCAAGTGGGGTTTCAGCTACATCATATTATTTGTGTTTTTATCCCTTTTCCCGCTGTCCCCATCACCCGGGCTTGGTATGCCGAGGCTTGGGCCCCCTTTACAACATGACCTCCCATGCCAATTTTCCACATCTTTATTTGGGCCCCCTTTCTGCAAAAAGTGGGGAAAATTGGCCCCCCTTTTTCGCTGCCAAGTAGTGCTTTTCTGCCCCCTCAAATTGTTCATTTCCCCGCTATATAGTGGCGCTGAGCCAGACCACCCTGTAGATCTCTGGCTGAGGGAAGGGGTGGGACAAAAGGCGGGTGAGGGAAAAGGTGAGGGCCCCTGACCCCCCTCCCGGGCCATGCCAAAATAATGGTTCTTCTGGGTTCCCCCCGACCTTGGTGGGGTTTTTAAAATGTCAAACTGGGGGGAAGAGGATGGGCCTAGTCAACCAATCAAGAACCCTTGGGTTTTCTGAAAAACACCGGCCGCTAGATGACAGGGCAGTTGTGGGCCCCACCGAGTGACCCCCGGGGTTTCGACGTCCCCTTGTTTTTGCTGCGACCTGGGCCCCGTTCCAGGGTTTTTTGTGCCCCTGCCAAATCGGGAGGTTTCAGAGCCTGCCACCTCCTGTCTGGGCATTCTGTTTGTTCTAAAATGTACAGATACTGGTTTTATGAGGGTATCTGTATTTTTATAAATTTTACACCCCCGTTTTTTGACCCCAAAAAGGGAAACCTAGTAACAAGCTTGGGAAACCCCCTTTGGGTATAAAAATTTCGCTCCCCCAAATTTGGGCCCGGGAAAAAATTTTCTTGTATGTGTTGGGATAAAAAAAACTGTGTGTTTTACTAAATGTTAAAAAACACAAAAAGGCTTAATTTTAACCCTTTGGACTTAAAATTGGCCCAAAGGAAAAAATGTATATATTTTTTGGGGGTTGAAAAAAAAGGTTTATTTTTGTCAGCACCCCCAGCAAAACAACGCTTAATTAAAACCCCCGGATGTAAATTGGCCCAAAAAATTGAACCCCAAAACTAGTTGCTTTGTTTGCGTGTTACAATTGGTGTTTTCTACGCCCACAACAAAAAGATCATTGTTTAAATTTAAACCCCCTTTTTTTGTGAATTAGGCTACGGAAAAATTTTTTATATTTTGGCATTTTAAAAGGCGGTTTTTTTTTGTCAAAAACCCAGCAAAACAAAGCTTAAATTTTAACCCCCAAAGTAAAAATTTCGCCAAAGAATTAGCCGCACAAAAAAGTAGTTTGTAGCGTGTTACCCAATTTCGTGTTTTTAAAGCCCACCAAAAGAGATACCGTTGTATATTATCCTTTGCTTTGGGGAAAATTTGGTCAGGGGAAAAATTTATATAATTTTTGGGGTTTAAAAAAACGGTTTTTGGGGTCCCGCCAACCCGCAAAACAACGCTTAATTAACCCCCGGATTTTAAATTGCGCCCCAAAAAATTGAGCCCCACAAAATAGGGGCTTTGTAGCATGTTACCCAAATTCCCTGTTTTCTACGCCACACAACAAGAGTTTTTGTTGTAAAATTTAAACCTTTTTCCCTTTTGAATTAGGCTTTCGGAAAAATGTATAATTTTGGCGTTGAAAAAAAAAAGGTTTCCCTTGGGGTCAGCACAACCCGCCCAAAAAAACGTTAAAATTTAACCCCTGGATGTAAATTGCGCAAAAGAATTGAGCAGCCACAAATGAAGTGGTATTTTTAAATTTTTAAAAACGCTGTTTTTTTTAAATGGAAAAACAAAAGGGGAAATGGGTTAGATTTCCCCCTTGGATATTGGGAAAGTATATGCAGCTGCCGGGGGAGCACAAAAGGTTTTTTTATCCAATACCCAAAAAATTTTGAAAAAGAAAAATTAAGAAAAAACCCGTCTCTGAGGGCAAGCTTAGACCCCCACAGAAACGCTATATAAAAATCAATTCCCTTTAGTAAGAGCTATCAGGGCCCCGGCGCACCTTCCCCGATGAGCACAGTTGGGGGGGATGTGAGCTCCCGGGGTCGTTTCCCCGGGCCCTTTTTATTTTCCCGGGGGAGTCAAAAGAAAACCCACCGGTTTTCTGTTGGCTTCACCTCTGCCCCAAAAGTAATTTCGGCTTTGCCCCTTCTTCCCCCCAGAGTGCTTTTGCCCCCTGGGAGCGCTGTGCCGCAGCCATTTTTAAACAACAAAAGCACACTTCGTTCTCCCCAAGTACCCCCCAAAATTCGACTTCGTTCCGAAACCCAAATTTTTCCCGAAATTCTAAACGAATTTTACTTTGTTAGAATAATTCGCCCCAAACCTCTAACTATAATACCCCCTCCATCGAGCTAGGATAAGTATTACTCTTCATCCTGAGCAGGAGGTATAGCATTGTAGATGGCCATTCAGAGTCAATGAGCATTGAGCATAGTAATAGCTTCTATATGTGTTTTTTCTTTATTCCTTAGTTATCAATGTTAGAGATTACGATATATTTTAACCTTACAATGCATGGTTGTCCATGGTTTGCATTGCAGAAGATATTCAACCCTATCTGCTCTTTTTATAGTAAATACAATGATTATTATATCTTGCAATGAAAAATGTAAAAATAAACAAATGAATATATTAATAGACTGTATACTAATGATACTCTATATTTTATTTCACATACTGATTAAAAAGCATAAGTATTTGAATAAGAAAAAAACCCCGCGTTCCACGTATAATTTGTTAGTTACCAGAATTTCTGTAGCTATGCAAGCCTTTTTTCTTTCTTTCTGAAAAAATTTTCATCACTGAAACTCTTTAGCCAAGAAACTATGTTTTTTTTTCCTGGGGTTCCCCTGTCAGAAAGGGAAATGTTTTTTATTTTCTTAGTGCTGTGCAAAAAAGAATTTTAGGGAAAGGGGTTTTAAAAAAAATCAAAAGGGGCTAGTATGTCTAAATGTATTGCTATTTCTAGCAAGCTGTTCCCAAAGTTTTTTTTTGGGGAAAAGTATAGCGTACTCATCTAAATCCCCATTCTAAGACCCGAGCTCTTAATTTTTGTTTACCAAAATTTTCCCTTTTTAACCATAATACATCCAAGCAAAACCCCAGCAACAATTTCTCCCTTGGGGGGCCCTGGCCCGATTATAGGGAGGGCAAAGGGCCGGGTATACTTTTGGGAACCCCCACCCCTTATAAGAATTTTAGAAGACGCCCCCAAAAAGTCCTACTTACTGCTTGGTGGTCACTCTTTGTATGGAAAATTTTTCTGGTTTTACTTTGCGCATTCCTGGATTTCGTTTGGTTTGCTTTCCTGGTGTCCCCTTTTCAGCCATTAAAGATTTGGATTTGGATTGGGAAATTTAAGGCAAAAAATTCGAATAATTTAATATGGATTGGCTCAAACTATATTTTTTACATAAATTGCTAAAAACCAAGAAATCAAAAAATAGTGTTGGCGATTGCTTTGGCTATCGAGATCGTCGATAGTCGATAGTCGTCCGTATCGAAAGGTTTTTGATGTGAGCATCGATTATCGGGGAGACCATTAAAGTCTTGGGAGAGTAAAAAACACCTTCATTATTACCCCCAAAAAGGTGGGGGGAAAGCTAAAATTTAACACCCCACAACAGTCAAAAGGATACGTGTAACTTTTGGCAACACACTTGGTTATAAAAGTCACAGAAAAAAGTCACAGACCCTTTACTATCCCTGTCTTGTACCCAGCCGACCCTTAAACCTGCATCACCAAAATTAAAAAGTGCAGAAGGCAGTATGATTTTTAACCATATGTTCTTGAACTGGACATTAAAATCCCTGTCCTGGAACGCGCATGAGCCCCCAAAATTTCATGACCCCCATTTAAAAAATGCCGGAAAAAGGAGTCTTTCCACCCCATTTTAGTTGAACTGGAATTAAACTATACCCGTCTGGGCCCCCAGATGAGCCCCAAAATGCATGACCCCCAATTTAAAAAATGCCGGAAAAAGGAGTCTTTCAAAAACCATTTTGTTGAATGGACATTTTTATATACCTGTTGGGCCCAGCAGGCCCAAAAAGCATGACCCCAATTTAAAAAGTTCCGGGAAAAAAGGAGTTTTCAAAACCCCCATTTTAGTTGAATGGAAAGACTATACCCCGTCCTGGGCCACGCAGACCCAGGGCCGGGGTTACCGTGGGTGCGGTGAAAGCCCCGGCTGGCGTCCGTCATCTATTACAGAGGTTTTTAAAAAGCCCTGATGACGCAAGCAACGAAAAAAATGTCGTGCTGAAGCAGAGTGGGAAGCGGAAGTGTGGGGAAATCCACTTTTTCTTACCCCAGTCAATACCCGGGTAGCGCTTGCCCCTCTGTATGAGTGGGACCAATTGAGCTTACTTTGGGTACTGGTGGTTATCCCCTCCTGTTAACCCGGTGCCTTTATCTTGGTTCTTTTTTTCATTTTACTCAACGTGCTGGAGGGAAAAGGTTCTGTACTTTGTTTCTGTCTGTGCTCCCTACTCCATGTCCTCTGAATAACCCTTACTTCGGTCAATTTTCGGGTAACCTTTTTTTAAAAAATTCAGAGGAATTTTTTAAAAGCCTTTTTTGTCGTGAAAGTTTTTTTGTCCCTTTAATTCTAGAAAACACTTTTTAAAAATGGAGGGAAATTTCCCCCCAAATGTCTTTTTTTCTCTTTTTTTTTCATTGTTTTTAATTTGGGTTGTTCAATACGGGGGATTGATAGCTTTTAAAAGTCTTTCCCAAAAAAAGTAATTTTGAAATAGGTGTCCTTTAAAACAGTTTTCCAAACCAAATTCCCGTTTCTGCCCACCCACCGTTCCCCCTTGACCCACTCTTGTTTTTGTGAAAAAAACAAATGTCTTTTTAGAAACAAAATTTTTTTAGAATAGGACCTGTAGTATTGCTGCATGTCACGCAAAATTCCCCCCAAAAAATTTCCCAAAGCGGGAACCCTTGGACCCACTTTGGTCAATGTGAAAAAAAAATGTCTGTTGGGAAACAACATTTTTTTATTGGACCTTTTAGTTTGCTGCTTTTTAAAAGCGCATGCCCCCAAAAAATTTTAAAAAAAAAATGACTTTCTCAGCCCACCTGTTAAAATTGTGGGGGGAAAAATTGCCACTTAAAAACCCACATTTCTGTTAAAAAGGGGGACCATGTTTATTGTTGTATTCACAGCTACTGCCCCAAAAAAATTAAAATATGATTCTCACCCACTATTAAAAAATTGGGAGGGGGGAAAATGACTTAGAAGCAACTTTTCTTTCCCAAAAGGGGACAAAAATTATACCCTGTATCTAAACCTGCAACATGCCCCCCAAAAAAATTATAAATATGACTTTCAGCCATATTAAAAATTGTGAGGGAGAAATGCCACTTGGGAAGGCCCACTTTTCTGTTAAAAGGCCATGTTTTTGCTGAAATCTCACAGCAACATGACCTAAAAAACCATTTGACAATGGGGAAAACTTCTTAAGATAAAGTGATTTAAATGGAAACGGTGTTGTCATAAAAACCTTTGCTGTCTTTTACGTCTCCTCACGAAAAAAAACCAGCAAAATGAACTGTTGGGAAAAAGAAAAAAAAATTTTGCAGTAAGAAATGATCTTTTTAAAAAAAAAAGTTTTCAAGGGAAACCATTTTGTTTTGAAAAGGAATGTAAAGTGGGACGGGCAACTTATCGGTGCCCTCGGAAATTTGGGGGCCACAACCTTTCGAGATCCATCCTGTTTTTTTTCTTGATGAAAAGTCAAAAAACCACATTTTTCTGGGGGAAAGCGGATGCTTTTGGTCTGTAAGGGCCCTCCTCCGCGGGTTGCTGAAAGGTCGCTCAGATATGACGTGGCTGGGGGGGGCAAGCAACCCTCTACAGGCGTGATGAGCCCACCCTGGGGCCAATTGCCCATTTTGGAAAACCCAGAAGTCAAATTGGGTCCGGGAAAAAAACATGAAAAAAACATCGGTGTTGAGACGAGATAGTCGGGGCCCCAAATGATTCTTAAGCTGATCTTGTGTGTTGGATGTGTCCCCTGAAATTGATGCTTTGGTGTTGGGGGGTTGGAAAAACAAAGATTCCCAAAGGGGGTAAACCCATTGGGGCTTCTGCCCCCTTCCCCTGCTGTGCCGTACCCCCAAATTTGGGCCCACCCCTTATGCTGTCCGTCGCTGAGGGTTTGGGTTTCCCCCTTTGACTTTTGGGGGGAACTTTGAAGGGGACGCAACAGATGTCCCCAGTTGATCAATCGCAAGGTCTCCATTTCCTGCATTTTCTTTTCTTTTTGGGGTGGGGGGGGAAAGGAAATGTGATTTTTTTTTTTTGTCCCGGGGGGGACCCAGGAGGGGGGCCCAAGTAAGGTTGTTCTTTTTGATTCCCTTAATGCGGGGGGATCTTGTTGGGGGGAAAAGGGGAGCACCCAAGCCCCTCATTTGAGAGAGGGGAGCCTTGTTTCCCCAAACCCTTCTGGGTCGAGGGGCACTAGCAAACGGGATCTTCTCCTTTTTCCTCCTCCGCCCAAATTCGCGCCAACCTTTTTCCCAAAGGGCCCAGGGACGCCCGGAAACCCTCGGGGGTCTAGGAAAAAACCTTTCCTCCTCCTCCCCCCTCCTCCCCCCGCTGCCTCGGCCAGCTTCAACAAAAGCCCGGGATTGCCGGGAGATGTTTCCCCCCCTGGAGTGATGGGGCCCACCTTGCACAAAGCTTGGCCCCCAAAAACCACTGCCTAATGAAGGACCAAATTAAAAATTTTGTGAAATGTCGGGCCTTGTGGATTTGGGGGAGGGGAAAGGCTCCGTGTCCGCACCCTGGGGTCCGTCTCCCCCTCCGTCGCGGGCCCGGGCCCTGTTTTTTTCAGATTTTGTAAAAACGATCGTTTCCAGAACTAAAAATCACCACAATGCTCTTTGTGAAAAGGGGGCTTTTTGCCCGCTTTGGCCCATTTTGGTGGCTTCTTAAAAAGGGGCAAGGGGGTGCAGAGCTTTTTTCCCTCCCTCCACTCTCGGGGGGTTAAACCCACCCCGGGTCCGTACCGCTGCTTTTTCAGGCCATGTGCCCACTTCGAAATGGTAAGGGCATTGCCTTTGCTGCCCAATCGCGGGAAAGCATATAGAGGGGGGAAATTTTCCAGCGTTTTCCCAACGTCAAAAATGGGGAGGGTTTAAAACGGGGAGGCCGAGTGACGCTCCCAAACGCCCCAAAGGGGGGAAACAAAAGCAGGGTCCCGAATGGCGGAAGTGCAAAACCGGGACCTCGGGCCTTCTTCAGAAGGCAGTCCGGGACCGGGGGTAGCTTTTTAAAAAATTTTCTGGAAAAAAGGGTTTAATGACATGTCCCAGGAAAGGGATGTGCTAAACCCCTACCGATCTTAAGGGCGGGCCACAGATTTCGCCCTGTTTCGCCCCCCAAACCTTCCCTGGCAAAAGGGTTTCCCTTGTCACCCACCCAAGGGCCCCGGTCTCGTTGCTTAAAACCCCGTCCCAGCTTCAAAACCTGTGTGTGGAGGGTTTCCAAGGCAGTTTAAATTTAAAACCCCGGGCCTGGTTTTCTTGGGGCACGGGGATCCCCACCAGAGGACCTTGGGGGAAAGACCCCTGCACCATCTTTTGCGGTTTTAAAGAGCGGGGCCCCGGGCCCTGAGGGGCCCCCGTCACCCCCAGAGCATAACCCAGGGGTCACCCAGGGAGCTGTCACAGAGATATAGCGGCCTTTGGGGCCCTGCTTACTAGTTTTCCCTTGGGGTCGGTGGTGAGATGGATTTTGCGGAAACAGATGCAGCAACGCGCTTGGAAAATTTTAGATGGGGCAGTGGCTGGCCCGGGCGGGATGGGTTTTCTGGCAAAGAAATGCCTGCTCGGGATTTGGTATTGGGGGGAAGGGAGGGCCATGGGGCGTTTGGGGGAACCCCTCCCCGGGGTCCCCCAGGGCGGAAAAAGGGAATTTTCCAAGGGGAAAAAAACCCGGCAATTTCCGACATTTAGGTTTTTTGGGTTTTGGGGGGGGTTTTTGGGGTTTAAAGGTTTTTTTCTTCTGCTCCCAAAACCCGGAAAACAGAAGGCTGGGGGTTGGGTAGACTGGCCGCTGTACGGCGTGCAGGTCGTCCAAAAAAATGGCGGAAGGAGAAAGGGGGAGGTGGGTCTCTGGTGGTGCTGGGGGGTACTCGGGGCGGGGGAGGCTGAAAACGAGGCTGATCCCCGATAAAGGGGCTTGGAAAAGAAAATGGGCCAAGCTGAGGGGAAAGCCTTTTGGGGGTGGCGGAGGAGGAAAAAGGGGGGAACAGGGGGTGTGGGCAGTGGTTGGGGGGCCCGGGCGTCGGGGCTTTGGGCCCTTTTTTTGGGCCCAAGGGTTTTTTTCCATTTCAAATCATGCATTCGCTGCATGTGAATAGGGCATGTTGGTGGGGTTAAAAACCCCTTAAGGTTCTTGCCTTTATTATGCGTTTACGGAAAGGCGGAAAATGGACATCGTGGGGGAACAAAAGGCTTGCTCAAGAAGGCCCAGGCCCTTTAGAGGTTTTGGACCTTTTTGCGGCGATAAAGCGAGGGGGGGGGTTTGCGCCCGACGTGGCTGGCGGAATCAAAATCAGCGGGGCTTTCCCGGACCGCCCTCTTCCCCCTTTTTTTGGCGGGACCCGTTTTTGCACTACCCCATCGTCTTCCTCCTGTCCATGATGAAGCGCTCGCAAGCAAAAATTCTGCGGGAAAAGACCAGGATGGATCCCCAATGTCGTCAATTTATCTTCAACAAGGGATTTGGGCGTCCCGACTTTTTTGCATCCCGAAAGTGCCCGGGGTTTCAAGAAGGGGCAAATGCCCAAAGGGGTTGCCGGGGCCGGCCCCGGGGTTTTTTCCGAAATTTTACGGCTTTCCCTTTACCTCCCCCTTGGGTGGCAAACAGTAATGGGGTCGGCAGATTAAATCTTTCCCCTTGATCTTTTTTAAAATGCCTTCTGACCCCAACCGCATTTTGTCTCAAAGAGGTCTTCAGGCAATGGATTTTTCCACGGGTGGGTACACGAGTTTACAAATTTTGGGTGCTTTTATTTTGGAAAGGGGCTGATGATGCTGAGACGACATTTGTGGGGGCCGTGAATGCGAGGACGAGGAGGTTTAAAACTGCTAGTGAAGGGTTTATTAACCAACTGAAGGGCAGGGTTGGGGACGATGTTCGTTACTTGATTTAAAAGGGCCCCGACCCGCGATTTTACAGGGATGGGCGGTCCTGCAACTGCGATCCGTGGATGGTTTTTGTCGCCAGCCCCTGGAGGAGCACCTTCTTTAGTAAATCTAACCCCCCATTTTGCTTCCCCCTCTTTTTCTCGCTTACCCCCCCTGCATTTTTTGCTCCATGTTCAGAAAAAATAAAAATTTGGAAGGTATTGGGGTAGTTTTGGAAAATTTTATTAAAAAAACGGGGAAAAACAAGCTATTCTCAAATCCCCCTTTAAACAAAAAAAAATTGTGGATTCAAAAATTTTACGCAAGGTGTCTTTTCAACAAATTGGGGTTGGGGGAAAAAATCCAAAAAAAAACGTTTTTTTTATGTTTTGGGATAATAAACGGGGTATTTTTTTCCCTTTCAAAATTTACCCGTGGTTTAAATTAGAATTGCTTTTTTTAAAAATTTACGTAGTGCCTTTTATCAATGGAAAAAGGGCTGGGTGCGCAAAAAAATCAAAAAAACAGTAAAAATGTTTTGTTTTGGGTTTTAATAAACGGTATTTTTTGCACCTTTCAAATTTTTACCTGTGGTGAAAATAGAATTGCTGTTTTTTAAAATTTTCGTAGATGCTGTGGGCAAATGAAAAAGTGCTGGGTGCGCAAAAAGTCAAAAAAAACGGAAACTGTTTTTGTTTTGATTAATTAAAAAGGTTTTTTTTGCACCTTTCAATTCACCTGTGGTGAATATAAAAATTGCTGTTTTAAGATTTTGTAGATGCCCGCATCAAAAAAACGTTTCTGGGTGCGAAAAAGGGCAAAAAACCCCGTAATTTTTTTGTTTTGAAAATTTAAAAAAACGGTATTTTTTTGCACCCCTTTTTTTTCAAACCCGTGGGGAAAAATAGAATTTTCGTTTTAAGGTTTAAGGGAGATGCTGCGTCAAGAACAGTGGTGGGGCTCAAAAAATCCCAAAAAACACGGGAAAATGTTATGTTTTGATATAATAAAAGGTATTTTTTGGGACTTTTAAAATTTACCTGTGGTGAAAATTTTGAATTGTGTTTTAAGGGTTTATGTAGATGCTGCCCTTTAAAAGAAAAAGGGCTGGGTGCGCAAAAGGCAAAAAAACCGTAAAATGTGATGTTTCGACGGTTCACGGATTTTTGGCAAAAAACAAACCTGTTTCGGGGCACAGATTTCTGGTTTGTAATTTAAGTGCCAAAGGGGGGATTTTATCAACATTTACAGGGGTAATGGGTAAAATTGAAAAAAAGAACCCCCTTTCTGAAAAAGTATACTGGGTAATAAAAGTGGAGTTTTGCAGCTAAAAAAAGAGACCTGCAGTTAAATTTGAAAAATTTTGTTTATCCCCAAAATAAATTTAGGCTGCCCCCTTTTCCGGGAAAAATTTTCCCTTTGGGAAATGGTTTAAAAATAAAGGGTTTTTCCACTAAAAATGTCTACCCCCTAAGTCTTGGTGTCTTTATCCCGTGTTCTTTTAGATAGAAACCCTTTTTCTGTGTTCGGGCCCCCGGGCCCCCCCCCCCCGTTCCCCCCCTGCCGGGAAATTTTCAAACGGTGATGCTGCTTTTAAAAAATTTTCTAGCTTTGCTACATTTAAAAGTTCAAATCTTAAATTTAAATAAATTGGAAGGATCAAAGCTAATTGTAGAGGTTTCTTGTGCAGAAATAGAAAAAAAATTTTGCTGAGCTGTTTGGCCACAGGGGAGAGCGAGGTCCTATCCCTATGAGAAGCTGAGAGGGCATGAGGTTTTAAAAGGAAAAGCTTTTTCTATGTTTAAAAAGGGTCATGTGATTTTTTCCCGGCCCCAAACGAAACCCTACCATCCCCCGTAAAGATGTCGCCACCAACTCACCCTGCTCTTTTCTGTTAAACTTATTTGGGTGGGCCCCCCAAAATTACAGGAAAACGCCCAAAAAAAGGGGTGATTTTTAATAGATGAAAGCCCAAAATTTTTAACCCTTTTTTATTTGTGATTTTGGAAATTTCGTTTACCATAAAACCTTGCCGATTTTTAAACCCTTTTTCGATAAAAATTTGCTCAACAAAAAAATTTATAAAACCCCTTATCCAAAGTTGGGGTGTAGGTTTTTTTAATGTTTTTTTTTAATGTCCCCTTCCGGGCAGATGGTTTTTTCATTAGGGAAAAAACCCCAAAAATTTTGTTTAGATGAGAGCCCTACTGGGGCCGAAGGGGTCATGGAATGGTTAAATTTAACCCTTTTTTAAAACCCGTAAAAAAAAAAAAAAAAAAAACTAAACGCCCAAATTAACTTTGAGGGTTTTTGGGGTTTTGATTCAGTTAGCTTTTGGGTTAAGTGCATAGTGAAAAAATTTGGGCTTGGAATATCCTGAACCGATATATTTCTACAAGTTTGAAACAGTGTCAAAGTGAACTAGGAAAGGTTGAACCCATGCCACCAGCCAAGAAGAGCTGAAGTAGACATGTATTTGTGTGTCTCTGATTTATTAAGCTTAAACGGGTGTCTCGCTCCAAAGATTAGCTTTCAATATATAGGGAGCGTTAAATGAAGTCTTTTCCAAATGAATTCCTCCTTTGATATTACCTTGGTCAGCAGCAAAGAGATATTTTATCTGCTCTGAGTGCTCACAGGTTTCTCCGGTCACCATCCTACTCTCCCCTTTTCTCTCTGCTCTTTGTCTTATCTGAGAGCAGGATGTAACCTAACAAGGATGGATGGCAGCTTGAGAACATATCTTGTTATATATAGCAAAGGAGATTAATTACTTCTGATTGTTACCTTTGAGCTCTGTAGCCCTCTGCACTCTAGATTACTTCTCCTGCAGTATGTCAGTGTAATTAGATGAGCTGCTATGCTAATAACTGCTATAGAACCACCCACAACCTAACCAGGAAGAGTGAGGAAGTGTGAATCTGAAGCTGCCTGTGGCTCTGTGAAACAGCATGAGGAGACAACCCCTTTAAGTGGATCATTGACTCAACAGACTCAACAACTTCCAAAGGTTTCAATGAAAAAACAGATGTAGTAAAAATTATTTGTAAGAGATAACTTACTGCACTAGGTTAACTGATCTTAGCTCTCATGTTGCTGTAATTGGGGGTCAGTTGGCTGTAGAAACTTTGATCTGGAATAGTGCGTGGCTTTGTCAGCCAATATTCCCAGCTCAAAATGCCAGTTATAAAGTTGCCTTAGCATGCTCAATAATAGTGTCCCCTTACTGTGTTAGTTACATTGCTATGCTTCTAGTGACAGCCAGTTGATGGCATTATTACAGTATGCAGCTAGTTATTGGTCAGAAGTTGGTCATGAAGTACAAAAATGTGGAAAACTCACTTTTAAGTACAGTGGAGAAATAAGTATTTGATATACTGGGGATTGCGCAAGTTTTCCCACCTAGAAAGAGTAGAAAGGTCTGTAATTTTTATCGTAGGTACACTTCAACTATGAGAGACATAATCAAAAAGAAATCAGAAAATCACCTTGTTTGATTCCTTAATAATTAATTTGCATTTTATATCATGAAATAAGTATTTGATACAATAGAAAAGCAGAATTTAATATTTGGTACAGAAACCTTTGTTTGCAATTACAAAGGTCAGATGTTTCCTGTAGTTCTTGACCAAGTTTGCATACACTGCAGCAGGGATGTTAGCCCACTCTCATCTGACCACATGGACTTCTCCAATGCCTCCTCTGGATCATCCAGATGCTCATTGGTGTACTCCCAAAAGGCCTGAATATGTCCGTCGTGGGCAGGGGAACCTTGTGTGCCCTGCATGATTTTAAACCATGACGGTGTAGTGTGTTACCAATGGTAATCCTTGAGACTGTGGTCCCAGCTCTATTCAGATCATTGACCAGATCCTCCTGTGTAGTTCTGGGCTGATTCCTGACCTTTCTCAGAATCATCTTTATTCAATGTGGTGAAATCTTTCATGGATCCCCAGACCGAGAAAGATTGACAGTCATCTTATGTTTCTTCCGTTTCCCAATAATTGCCGCCAACAGTTGTTTCCTTCTCAGCAAGCTCCTTGTCTGTTGTACTGTAGACGAACCCAACCTTGTGCAGGTCAACAATTTTGTCCCTTGAGTCCTTAGCTCTTTGGTTTTGGTGGTGGTGAAGAGGTTGGAGTATGATTGACTATGTGAACAGGTGTTTTTATACTGGTAATGAGTTCAAACAGGTGAAAATAATACAGGTAATGAGTGCACAATAGGAGAGTTTCTTAAATAAAAACTAAAAGGTCTGTGTGAGCCAGAATTCTTGCTCTTTGATAGATGATAAAATACTTATTTCAGTCAATAAAATGCAAATTAATTATTTAAAAATCATACAATGTGATTTTCTGGAATTTTTTAAAATCTGTCTCTCACAGTTGAAGCGTAATTATGATAAAAATGACAGACCTCTCCATACTTTGTAGGTGGGAAAACTTGAAAAATCACCTGTGTATCAAATACGTATTTTCCCCACTCTATATATATATAATATTTTATATATATATATATATATATATATATATATATATGTATATATATATAATTATATATATATATATAATATATATAATATATAATAAACAATTAGGTGTGGTTAAATTGATTTCAAGATTTGAAATTTACAATGGATAATAGATTTTTATAAAGCGTACCATAGCTTTAAAAGTGGATCTGTCATTAGACTATACAATATCATTAATCAAATTTTTTACATGCATTTTTTAAAAAGTTGTTCATTAATCTCATATTCCAGCATTTGCTAAAGATACACTATAGATATGCATGAAATTTCATATGCCTGTATATGATTAGCAGAAATGCTTAGTTTACTCACTTAACAAGACTTCCATTAAGACAGTGCTACTAGTTTGCCTTTATATGAGCTTAAAACAGACTTGTGATAGAATGTCTCTGGGGAATTAGTGGATTTTTCTAATTACTTAGTTACTGTTTTATCAGATAACAATCCTTATAGGGTTAGAAATGCTAATGTTTGCTGTATCCTTTAGTGTTCATGTCTTATCTCAAGGCTTTACTGGCGATAATCTCAGAACTGTACATGTGAACAATCAAAAAATCATGTTTAAAAGACTAATCCTATCTCGAGAATAAGTTAATCATTTGATGTTCTTTTTCTGGTGGGGTTAATTTGTTTTTTTCGAGACATTTGAGAAATACAATTCATGCCACCAACAGAATTAAACCTGTACAAAAAACCTTTGGATAAATTAATAGAGGTGACTTCTACATTTGTGATTGTCAAAACTTAGAAATATATTTGTTGGGAGCTAAGTTTCATGATCATTTATAAACTGGGTTGAGATCTCTAAAAGCAAAATATCTGCAAAATGTCAAAACAGACATAAAAATAGACAAAAATGCAAACAAAAATGATGATTGATTTTTTTTCTGATTCAAAAACACCAAAGAAAGTCACCTATCGTAAAAAAACATACAAAAATAAAATAAAAAATGTGGTACTGTAGGACAAAAACTCAGATAAGAAAGTATGCACACTTTTATAATAACAATACAAAGAGAAAAATATATCAGATCAGAGAAAATTATTATGGGGAATCAAATTATACATAGCTAAAATAGCAACACAAATATAAAATCCTCCATAATGAGTGATCAATATAGAAATAAAGGGTGACATCTATGAATTTGCGTGTGCAATTGTTGATCACAAGAAAAGTGATTTTTTATGTTTATACTTGTCTGTCTATTTACACAGAAAAGTAAGTGTCTCTTTGCAACCATGGCAGCACTATATCACTGCAAATAATAATCCCTGTTAAAACATAACTTTTACTTATCTTTTTTTAAAAAAATATTAATATCTAAACCCCTATACATTACCACTACATACCTAGATGATACAGCATACTGTGCACTATCTGCCAGTGGAGTAATCGCCCTGATAAAGAGCGGCTCCGCTTTAATGACAGACAATGTCACTACATGCGTGTATAAACACCTTTAAATCCCAGCTATCCCGACGCGTTTCCCCCATACAATTCTAGGGTTCATCAGGGGATTCAAAATTTCTCTAACTGTGGAAAAAGAATACGCTATATACAACGCATATATCACAACACATGTACTTCAAATTAGATGAATAACCTGATACTTAGCTCAAGTGCTGCCAGGTATAATGACGATAAATTCCCGCAGCACCTCTAGTACGCTGGCACCCAAGATAAGAGGGATACCTTGGCAGCACAGCACAATTCTTCTAATCTATTTCTGTTCAGTAACTAAAGTGTTAAAGTCTCTCAGTGAGGATGATAGGATCAGAGACTGAGAAGTAAGCTTTATTCTGCTGATAAGACACAGCAGGAAGTGACATCACCAGCCTGACTACTGCTAGAGCAGAGAGAGGTAGTCAGCAAGCTTATGTAAAAAGGCAGGAGATAAGAGTGACTCTAGATCTGAAAAGAAGCAAAATCAGAACAGCAATGTATTTGGTAATATTCTTTATTTACCTCTGGCTACATGTTTAAAGTCAATCAACCAGGTTGGAACACTTCTTTAATAAACATTGTCTAAACATAGACAACAGAAACCTTGGCGAAAGGTAGCACCAGACCTTTGAACCTTTTAAATGTGTTAATTGAAATATTGGGACATACATTCCAAACCAATTGGGAAAACATTCCATGTTGAACCAAAGTAGCTGGAAGATGCTGCCATCAACTTCACCTAAATGAAAAGGTATACCATTCTATCATTCATTTTTGGCATATTCTGTGGATACGCCATCAATGTTTCCTGGAAGAGACCTTTAAATGAAATATTATATTTCTGTCTATACTGTGAATTTATACGTCTCACAACAATTATAATGATATTACTTTGTATTTTTGTTATTACAAGTTTCTAGTACAAATATTATGTCCATGTTTCATCCTGGATTTAACAGGTTTCTGAAATGTAAATAAGAACGACACTGAGAAAATGAGAAAGATGTTCCATTTATTTACATTATTGTTATTCTAACTTATTGAAATGTGATCAACGCATTCAACATGAAAGAAGGTGTTAAGTAAAAGACATAAATACTATGTAAATAGGAAATTATTCCTTGGCTGAATACCTTGTAGCAAACAATGCTGTTCTGGTTTAATTGATTGGTATGCTCTAGCTGTACATCACAGGAAGGGATGTGTTTTATGTTATACATAACCTGTATTTGTACCGTGTCATTACAGATTTTTAATTCCTTTGAAAAATGAAGGAAATAAAAAAGCTGGGAACATTCTGTTCAGTAGCGTACTAGATGTGCTATTATCTGTCAGAATCGGTTTTCACAAACACTCATTTTTCTGTAATTCCTTTATGGAACCAATAAGGTGCTATATATTTGTTAGGACAGTATTATCACTGAACCATATCTAAATATACATATACACATATTTTTATATACCATATATAGTTTAAAAAGTTATCTAATAGTTAAATAGTTTGTATTTAGCATAATCAGTTTTTTTTTTTTTTTTGTCTTATAGATAGGAGGGCTATAGGACTAGGGTTCCTTGTTTTGGCAATAACTGAGGGTCCCAGTGGTCAGTCCCCCATTGATCTACTATTTATTACCTATCCACTGGAATACCCATCTCAGCAAAATGTTTCTTTAGAATGGTTCTGGATATAAATTGGAAATCCAGAGAGATGGGAAGATTTGTACAGATGGTTTAAATCTTAGTTTGTCATTTGCCTTTAGAAACTTAATAAAATTATGTTAAGATCACAGGGTGTCCTGCTGATAAAGGTATATGTACTCTGTATGGGAAAATGTGCATTTAGGGCCATATGTATGAAAACTGTCTAGGTCTAAAACTCACTTTGTTGCTCATAGAAACCAATCAGAGCACCCCTTTAATTTCATATAGTGTTCTGAAAAATTAGAGGGGCGCTTTGATTGGTTACTATGGGCAACAAAGTGAGTTTTAGACCTAGACAGTTTTTATCCACAGAATATGCAAAAAAATAATTATAGAATGGTATACCGTTTCAAATAGATGAATTTGATGTCAGCATCTTCCAGCTACTTTGGATCAACATGTTATGTTTTCCCAATTGGTGGGTATACCATCAATGCTTTAGGTATGTATATTTCATTAACACATTTAAAAGGTTCAAAGGTCTGGTGCTACCTTTCGCCCATGTTTCTATCTGTTAGTGTTGAATTTCCCTAGAGTATCACTAAATGATCCTCAGGTAAAAACCCTTGCTCTCCTCTGTATTAATCTCTGTTCAAGTAATGCGTCTGTTGGTCGTCTTCGTTAGTCTTAAGTTGATTTCTGGCACCCAGGACATGGCTCATGCACACCGCAGCCTCTAATAGGCTGCAGAGGTCATGTAACACCTCCTGATGTCACTGTTTAGAAGTGAAGGCTCCAAATAGGTGACCTCAAGCAATGTCACATGACCACTGCAGCCAATCAACATCTTCAGTGTGCTATAGCCGGAACACCACAGCAGACTTGGGTAGAGGACCAACAGACGCATTACTGGAACAGAGGTTAGTACAGAGATGAGTATGTTTTTTTAGTTTCTAGCAGGCTCAACACCATAGTCTTACTTAATAAAGAGGAGATGAACAATCCATGTAAGGAATCATCTCTAGTAATTTGCTGGTTGATGTTGCAAAGTATTATCCTATGTGACAACTTGGTTGTCAACATCTCTATTCTTACAGTAGGCTTCAGTAAAATACAAACCTTAATACTAGCAACATTGTCTGAGTTAGGGGTATCCTAGTCATTTTTATTGAGGGCCACATCAGCAGTATGATTGTCCTCAAAGAACCTTGTTGCACCACGTGGTCAGAAAAAGAAAAGATGTCCTTTAAGGTTCTTTAATAGTCAGATACATTCACCTCTTTTGGACAATGTTCCTATCTTGAAGGATGGATAGGCTACCTGAGTAGGGTTGTCAGAGCTGTGTGAGTTGCTGAACAGAGGGATGTGGCGGTACAAACTGAAGTTTGAAAATCAAAATAGCATTCATTACATTTGCTGCCTCTGCCAAGTGCTTGTGGTGTACTCCAGGAAATGTAAAGAGCAGGTCCTTCTGTGTTCGGACTTTGTCTATCCCTGCTTGTTTTTTCTAAGCTTTTGCAGACCACATGGAATGAGATGGCAGGTCAAATTTGGCCATTGGACCTTGAGTTTGGCACATGGTCTAAATAAAACAAAAATGTTGGTCTTTGTGTCTTTGATATACAAAATATGGTATTGCACTTTACTGACAAAATAGGTACCTGGTGGGTCAGGTATTGTGGTGAGAGAGAGCCGAATGTTCAAAATGACTTCTTGTCTCAACATCACCACTATATATTGCCTATAAAAGCAAAAATATTGTTTTTTGTAAATGTATGATAGATTGGAGTCCTATCTCTGAGAGAAAAGAGGTCCGGTTACCTTCATGTGCAGTCTAAGATGGCTAGTAGCAAATAAGAATAAAAAATACAGAGGTAGTTGTATATCGATGCATATATTTATACATTATTCTTTTTGTTTATGAGTATTATTATCTTTTTGTACAATTTTTTTTTTTGTTTTAAAAAATATTACTGTTTTCTTATGTATTTATTATATGTACATTTACAGCTATTTTTATTGGATTCATTCATCTAATATGAGGAAATAACATCACAAATAGCCTTCATTAACATTTTCAGTTTGTTGTCTATGTATTTCCATGATAGCAGACCAAAGACAGATCATGTGTAGACTGATCCTGCAGCTATACTCCCTTCCACCAACCTATTTTTTTCTTATCTACTATATGTAATAAAAATTATTTGTTGCAAAGGTTGACATAACCTTCAGATAAAATATATTTTTGTAAGTGTTACCTTTTCGGAATTATTAAGAGTGGGGTGTAGCAGAATGAGATCTCAAATAATGCTCTTAACCATTAGAGCTGGAAAGATTTATTTCAGCCATATATATATATATATATATATATTATTTTATTTTATTTTTTTTTTTGCTGTTGGTTAATGTTTCCTGCCTTATCTTCGGTGACAGTGAGCTTCTCTGGCTTCTCTGGCTGGAAAATGACACATTGTGAGAGTTCACTACGTGATGCTTTAATCTTCAGATTACAGACTTACTCCCGAGATATTTGCAGGGTTGATTCAGTTACAGCTGGGCACATTTGCTCATGCAGCTAAATATGATCTTTCTACAGCAGTAATCTCCTCCAACTGTCATGGAGGTTACAATAAAGAAAAAAATAAAATGATGGACCATCATTTACTATGGCAGCAATCATTTCTTTGTCTCTTTGGGTTGTAACTGATTACCAACCAATAAAAACAATAACAATCTGTGTAATGATTGCACTTTAATATTTCCTACTGGTAGATTTAATAAAAGATATTTTCTGGAGAATGAGTTAATTCATGCCATATTAATGAAGATCTAGCTAACCAATAGCTCTAGCATGCAGACATATTAAAATAGATAGGATAACAAAACAAAATAAGAAAAAGTACATCATAAAGGATGTGAGCTCATATGGCAAACAGTGCTTATTATACTGAAAAAATTTAAAATTATTAAAAAAACCAAAGATATTAGTGAAGAAGTCACAATAACAATGGTAACAATATATTTTCCAACATCAGACAATTCAAGAATAATTATATCAATTTTCCTAATAAACATAAGTGATTCATAAAGAACCCAATATCTGCTATGTAGATGGACAAAAAGATAGAGCAATTAAAACCCCCGATAATCACTACATATATGAAGGTGACAAAAAAGGCAGTGGAACAGTGAGACTCACCCTTTATTTAATGCTACAAAACCACACAATCTTTTTGATATTTTGACGCATAATAGTATTATATTATTGTAACGTTTTAATTTTAAGGCCCGGTTCACACGGCTTATTCAAGCCGTAATTGCGGGACGGATTTTGCCCGCAATTACGGCTTGAGTACAGGGCCGGACGGGGACGTTAGCTCGCGTGCCCCATAGACAGCCACTATCCACGGCGCGTATCCCGCCGGGATAATGTGCATATCACTTTCTCCCCGCCCGGTGTATTAGCCAAGGGGGGAGGAAAGACAGAATCCATAGTTCTCTATGAGAACTGTGGATTATCGTAATGGCTGGCACGGATTCCAGCCGTATTGCAGCGCAGGACGGCGCGCAATACAGCTGGAATCCGTGCCCGAAATAAGCAGTTTGAACGAGCCCTAACTTTTAAGCAATTTGCCGCTAACTTAATTGTACATGTAACTTTATACACTATAGTCGCTAATATAGTGGTTCAGATGTGATTGGGTTTTTGTCACGTCAAGGGAGGTACGGTGAGCCCTGACTGGAACCCAGCCCACTGTCCCTGCCTGCTTGACGTGCTGCCCTAGACGGCAGACGGCAACTGGGCGACAGTCCCTGCGCTACTAAAGTGCTGGGGCCGTCAGGAGGAAGAAAAGTCAGACAGTCCGGGTCAATACCAAATCAGGAAGCCAAAGCCACAAATCCGAACCAGAGGGATAAACGTAAACAAGCCAAGGTCAAAAGCCAAACGGGAGCGAGGTGCAAAATCAGAAGACAAGCCGGGGTCAGGAGAACAAGCCGAGGTCAGGAACACAGGTAAGCAGACAACAGAATAACACAGGTAATAGGCAGCCAGGAAAATATCACAGACGCTGCACTCAGCCCTCAGGGAGTTTAAATGTGATTCCCGGGTACCGCCCCTGTAGCTGATTGGAGCGGCCTCCGGGTCCTCCCAGTGGTTGGTGCGATACGCCCCCTGTCCGAAGTGGCTGGGCGTCTGTCACTCACAGAGCTGCCAGCAGCAAGTGTATCAGGGTGGGATCGCAAATCAGCTGCTGCAGCCTCTTGATCCCTGCAGCCTGAGCACAGCCTAACCCTGACAGTTTTCAAATCAAAAATCAGTTGAAGGTAAAAATATCCAGGATTTATTTCAAGCACTGAGAGACAATAACAGCACACTGTATGACATATACCAAAATGTCTACAAACTACAACAAAGTTCCAGACTAAACAGTTCATAAGCCCCCCTTTTTCTGTAAGAATACAGCAGACAATCATTGTAAAAAAGTGATGTAACAAACTATTTTCTATTTGTTGCTTTAAAGAGAACATGTCACATAGATTATGCCCCCTTGCTGAGGGCAGCACAAGCTTGTGACAGACATGCTGTTTCCAGCACTGTGTCCCTTATTCTGTAAGATGCTGGAGTTTTAGAGCAGTTAATGCTCAAATCTGCAGTTTTCACCTGAAAAGAGTAATTCAAAGAGTCAGTTTTTCATACCTCTCCCACCTGAGGCTAGCCACGCCCACCTCAACTGATAAACCTATTACTTTGAATAGGTAGAAACATGTGAATAACTGCCTGGTGGGCGGGGCTAGCCTTTGTTTGGCAGGGCTAACA
Source organism: Phyllomedusa bahiana (assembly GCA_025379985.1). Taxonomy (NCBI): domain Eukaryota; kingdom Metazoa; phylum Chordata; class Amphibia; order Anura; family Hylidae; genus Phyllomedusa; species Phyllomedusa bahiana. The sequence continues at coordinate 71,977 of JAODAL010003534.1, forward strand.
CCTGCTCATGAATAAAATTTGCAGGGTAAATGCTTTAAAACTACAGTATCTTACAGAATAAGGGACACAGTGCTGGAAACAGCAGGTCTGACACTTGCTTGTGCTGTCCTCAGCAAAGGGGGCATAACCTATGTGACAGGTTCCCTTTAAAGCAAGTTAATGCATATGTAAATAATCTACATCTATGACGTATACTGCTTTTTCTCTTCTCCTCCTGGGGACTAATATTCCATTCTTTTTGACTAGACCCATTCATTCAGACCATATGGATTAAATTATTGGGTGCCATCCTGTCTGTCTGAACTTAGGCCAAATACTGAAATCTACATTTCTTTCTAATTACATCTATGTACGTAAATAGAGGACAAAGAAACTATTAAGAGTATATAGAAATCACATAGATATATAAAATTATTAAATATTACTCTTACAATACACAACACAAGTATGCAACATTTCAAAATTGTAATATTTTAAATTTAAATAGGTGATATGATCATTTGTAGTGTTGGACTTTGGATTCAGGTCACCGTTAAATTAGATTTAAAACACAACCATCCAATTCAGGATGGGAAGAATCATCCCTATTGCTAATCCTGAGACGGAGTTCTAATTCAGGTTCAGGTTATAATTAGGGTTTGGGTTGGAATTTCAGATTAGGGATAAAGTTGAGGTAGGGTTTTGATTTTTTACTAAAGTTGGGATATGGCTGGAGCTGGAGTTACAGTTGGGGTTGGATTTGAGGTTAGGGTTAAGGGTTAATTGTAAACCCATGCAATTTGGAAACTCTTTGCTGCTATATGTGCTTTTCAGAGGCCAGACAACTCACCTAGAATTTATCTCTCATAGACTTTAATGGGATTTGATTTCCCAAATCCTGAATTGTTTGAGAAATTTGGCAACAATTTAGACCACAGTAATACTGTGTGTTCTATATTTCTAATGAGGTTTGAATACTACAATTAGTCATTAGCCCAGCACATAAAGCTCAAAAGTGTATTCAGGCATTCGGATAAAAAAACTTGAATCCTACAGCCTAAACGTAAGTATAGTATTATATTTTGTCCCACTGTTCTTCCCTTTGTGCTCCTTTTTTGGCTTCAGCAGCACTCTATGTGGTTCGCAAACTGCAGCTCCCATCATACACTGCTGGTAAGATAAAGCCGGTCTCCTTGCCTGTGTTCCCCTGGTTGCAAGTCTCTAACTTCGATATTGTGCTCCCTCAGTACAGACCTATTTCCATTAGTTCCTAATTACATTCCTTCCTTGTGCTGAAGCTGAGCATGCTTAATCAGCAAGCTAAGGTTGAACTACAAGTTGTAGCACTAGGCGATGAGCTATAAGCATCACTTTTTGGGCCAGTGGGATATCATGTGGGAAGCTGCTCAAAAGATTTAAGTAAGATATATTTAGAATTTTTACATTGTCTCACATACTTTCAGTAGGAATTAAGTTTTTGACACCAAAATACTCTTTTAACTGCTTGCAGATCACTGTGTGACTGAAATATCTGGTGCGCAAGTGACTCTGCACAGACAGTCCTGAATATCTTTGAACAGTCATCAACTGCAAGAAAATTTTGCAGCAGCAGAAGCAGAGAGCCAGCTGTCAGTGACAGTTGGTCTTCCTGGAGAGAAGGCAGAGGTGGTTTATCACCATCCCTGCCTTCCAGATTAACAGCAAGCTGCAAAGATTCCGTCTGTACCCAATGAATATTGATTGGTGGATGCCAGGTAAATGTAGTAGCTGCTGATGCAAACTAGCTCATATCTAGGCTGACAATTTATCAGCCTCGGTTAGAAGGTAAATCTGAACAGTAAAAAAATGTATTGTGAAAATACCACTAGGTGTCTTTGACCTTCTGAGGAGCACATTTGAGAGAGGAGAAAATAAAAAATACATAAAAAAGATAATCCTAAAGCACAAGATATCACCATCACCTACAACCTAAAACTAAATATGATCTATATAAAAATGACCGTAATACAGATAGTGACACTTTTAAAAAGAACCTCAAGAACATCTCCAGAATTTGTCCTTTTCTTACTGTGAGAACAACTCAAGCTCTCATTTACTATGCTCCTCTATCGGTTTCCTGATAATGCAGCAAACAGGCTCATCTTTCTTTCTAGTTGCTATACAGATGTCTCTACCCTGTGTCAGTCACTGCACTGGCTGCCCATTCAGTACAGAATACAGCAGAAACTCCTCACTCTCACCCATAAAGCTCTCCACAGTATTAACCCCCTACAACTCCTCCCTCATCTCTGTCTACCATCCTACCCGGTCTCTCCACTCTGCTGATGATCTGAGATTACACACCACAGTCATCTGAACATCCCATGCCCGTATCCAAGATTTTTCATGTGCTGTACCAGTTTTCTGGAACAAGCCACCCCATACTATCAGGCAGTCTCCTAACCCCCAAAGCTTTGAGAGTGCCCTGAGAATACATCTTCTTAGGCAGGCCTATCAAGATACCCAATTGCAAACCCCCACCTTCTATCACACACATTTCTGTCACTCTCTACACCTGTGCACTCAAAGGCACTTATTATTATATAGATGTATTGCAGGGTGGCAGATCCATCTACTTTTTATGTAACCCATGGCTGGAACAATATGTAACTGAGCACTTGTCACCCTTCGTCTCAGCCATACACCGTTATAGTTTGTAAGCTCTTGCGAACAGGGTCCTCAAAGCTTAGGTCTGATCTGTAAGTAGCTATTTAATGTTTTATGTTTTGGTTTTGTCTGTACTTATACCCCCTAAATTGTAAAGTGCTGCTAAATATGTTGGCGCTACAGAAATAAAGATTAAGGGTGACAAGTATGAAGGAAGGTGCGTCGAAGTGAATAGTCGAGTCTCATTTTCAGTGTATAATGCGCCTGATGTATGAAAGTTTTTTTGTGCGTTCATAAATGGTGTGTAAAGTTCGACACGGCTTGCCTATGTGTTAGGCAGATTAGCCTAACATGTATTAATGTTATAGACAGGCTGGAAATAAGAGAAAAATCATTAGAATAGCATGTCAGTGAATATAAACTATGGTTAGAGATGGGCGAATTTCTCAAAAATTCGATTCGGTCACTTCGCCGAATTTTCCGACAAAAATAAATTCGGTCCGAATTACTTCGGCACGAATCGCGTTAAAAAGCAGCTATTTCCAGGCTGCACAGAGCCTGCTGGGTGCTGTAGAACGTTGTGCCATGCTTAAATATGCAGATGGAGCTTGGTTTGGTCTTCATACAATGTTGTGTTTTAGTATGACACGCAGATGACTGCCGCCGCTCTTAGAAACGCTTCACTATAAAATTCCCTGGGCACTTAAGAGGGCAAAACTGACCAAAAAACTCAAGCGGGAATGTAGCCTGATAAAGTCATGCCAGCGATAGCTGGAAAAAAACAAGCTGAGAGCTCAGGTGGCAACATTAGTGACAGAGTGTAGAGGTGACGCCGGCAGCCACAGCAGCATGAGGTCAGGCAGTGGCACAATGACATTCTGGAGGTGGCAAAACAGGAGGAAGCCACAGAGTGGCACAATGACTGAGAGCGGAGGTCAAGGCGGCAGCAGTATGAGGTCAGGCAGTGGCACAATGACATACTGGAGGCTGCAAAACAGTATTAGGCCACAGAGTGGCACAAAGAAACAGTGTGGAGGTCACGACAGCAGCAGCATGAGATCAGGCAGTGGCACAATGACATTCTGGAGGCGGCAAAACAGTATTAGGCCACAGAGTGGCACAAAGATACAGTGTGGAGGTCACGAAAGCAGCAGCATGAGATCAGGCAGTGGCACAATGACATTCTGGAGGCGGCAAAACAGTATTAGGCCACAGAGTGGCACAATGATACAGTGTGGAGGTCACGACAGCAGCAGCATGAGATCAGGCAGTGGCACAATGACATTCTGGAGGTGGCAAAACAGTATTAGGCCACAGAGTGGCACAATCACACAGTGTGGAGGTCACGGCGGCAGCAGTATGAGATCAGGCAGTGGCACAATGACATTCTGGAGGCGGCAAAACAGTATTAGGCCACAGAGTGGCACAATCACACAGTGTGGAGGTCACGGCGGCAGCAGTATGAGGTCAGGCAGTGGCACAATGACATTCTGGAGGCGGCAAAACAGTATTAGGCCACAGAGTGGCACAATCACACAGTGTGGAGGTCACAGCGGCAGCAGTATGAGGTCAGGCAGTGGCACAATGACATTCTGGAAGTGGCAAAACAGTATTAGGCCACAGAGTGGCACAATCACACAGTGTGGAGGTCACGACAGCAGCAGCATGAGATCAGGCAGTGGCACAATGACTAGTGTTGAGCGATTGCGTTGGCTATCTAGATCGAGCGATAGTCGATAGTCGGCCGCTATCGATAAGGTTTTCGATAGTGAGCATCGATTATGAGCGATTACCATTAAAGTCTATGGGAGAGCAACAACACCTTCATTATTACACCCAAACAAGGCTGGAGAAGCTGAAATTAACATCCACAACAATCAAATGGATACGTGCTACATCTTAGGCATCACACTTAGGTTATAAAAGTCACAGAAAAAAAGTCACAGACCATTCACTATCCCTGTCTTGTACCACAGCCTGAACCTTAAACCTGCATCACCCACAAATTAAAAAGTGCCAGAAGGCAGTATGATTTGAACCATCATGTTACTTGAACTGGACATTGAATATCCCTGTCCTGGAACGCAGCATGAGCCCCAAACCTGCATGACCCCCAGATTTAAAAAGTGCCGCAAAAAGGAGTCTTTCAACCACCATTTTAGTTTCACTGGACATTGACTATACCTGTCCTGGACCGCAGTATGACCATTAAACCTGCCTGACCCCCAGATTAAAAAATGCCGGGAAAAGGAGTCTGTTCTGCCTGTATCTGTTATGTTTTCGTATAATACACGGTATTTTTTGCACCTTTCGATTCACCTGTGGTGACTATAGAATTGCTGTTTTAAGATTTACGTGGAAGCTGCGTCAATGAACAAAGCTGGGATGCGCAAAGTCAAAAAACACGTATCTGTTATGTTTTCGTCTAATACTAGGTTTTTTTTGCACCTTTCAATTCCCCTGTGGTGACTATAGAATTGCTGTTTTAAGATTTACCTGGATGCTGCGTCAATGAACAAACCTGGGTGCGCAAAAGTCAAAAAACACGTATCTGTTATGTTTTCGTATAATACACGGTATTTTTTTGCACCTTTCAATTCACCTGTGGTGAATATAGAATTGCTGTTTTAAGATTTACATAGATGCTGCGTCAATGAACAATGCTGGGTGCGCAAAAGTCAAAAAACACGTAACTGTTATGTTTTGGTATAATAAACGATATTTTTTGCACCTTTCAATTCACCTGTGGTGAATATAGAATTGCTGTTTTAAGATTTACGTAGATGCTGCGTCAATGAACAATGCGGGTGTGCAAAAGTCAAAAACACGTAACTTATGTTTTGATAATAATAAACGGTATTTTTTGCACCTTTCAATTCACCCGTGGTGAATAAGAATTGCTGTTTTAAGATTTACGTAGATGCTGCGTCAATGAACAATGCTGGGTGTGCAAAAGTCAAAATACACGTAACTCTTATGTTTTTATATAATAAACGATATTTTTTGCACCTTTCAATTCACCTGTGGTGAATTTGAATTGCTGTTGTAAGATTTACGTGGATGCTGCGTCAATGAACAATGCTGGGTTTCGCAAAAGTAAAAAACATATCTGTTATGTTTTCGTTATAATACACGGTAAATTTTTTGCACCTTTCAATTCACCTGTGGTGACTATAGAATTGCTGTTTTAAGATTTTCGTGGAAGCTGCGTCAATGAACAAAGCTGGGTGCGCAAAAGTCAAAAAACACGTATTGTTATGTTTTGTATAATACACGGTATTTTTTGCACCTTTCAATTCACCTGTGGGACTATAGAATTGCTGTTTTAAGATTTACGTGGAAGCTGCGTCAATGAACAAAGCTGGGTGCGCAAAAGTCAAAAAACACGTATCTGTTATGTTTTCGTATAATACACGGTATTTTTTGCACCTTTCAATTCACCTGTGGTGACTATAGAATTGCTGTTTAAGATTTACGTGGATGCTGCGTCAATGAAAAAAAGCTGGGTGTGCAAAAGTCAAAAAACACTTTCCTTTTTTGTATTGGTATAATAAACGGTATATTTTGCACCTTACAATACACCTGTAGTGAATATAGAATTGCTGTTTTAAGATTTACATAGATGCTGCGTAAATGAAAAATGCTGGGTGAGCAAAAGTCAAAAAACACGTAACTGTTATGTTTTGGTATAAAAAATGATATTTTTTGAACCTTTCAATTCACCTGTGGTGAATATAGAATTGCTTTTTTAGATTTACGTAGATGTTGCGTCAATGAACAATGCGGGGTGGGAAAAAGTCAAAAACACGTAACTGTTATGTTTTGATATAATAAACGGTATTTTTTGCACCTTTCAATTCACCTGTGGTGAATAATAGAATTGCTTTTTTTAAGATTTACGTGGAGCTGCTTTCAATGAACAATGCTTGGTGCGAAAAAGTCAAAAAACACGTAACTGTGATGTTTTCGTACGATACACGGTATTTTTGGCAACAAACAACCTGTGCTGACTACAAGATTGCTGGATTGTAATTTAACTGCAAGGTGGATATATCAACAGTCACAGGTTTAATGGGTAAAATTGAAAATGAACACCTATCTGAAATGTATACTGATAATAAAAGTGGAGTTTTGCAGCTAACAAAGAGACCTGCAGTTTCTAGAAATTATGTGTATCCAATATAAGTTTTAGGCTGCCCAATATCCAGGAAATATTTCAATAGCAAACTGTTTTAAAAATAAGATATTCCACTACAAAGTATACACTAAGTCTTGGTGAACTTTATCCAGTGTTCTTTATAGATAAAGCTTGTCTGTGTTCGCCCGCGGGCCCCACCCCCCCCGCTCCCACCGCCGTGAATTTACAGCGGGAGATGCTGCTTTAAAATTCTCTAGCTAACTACATAAAATCTTCAAATCTCTAATATAAATAAATTGGAAGGATCACAGCTAATATTAGAGGTTTCCTGTGTAGAAATAGACTAATTTCGCTGAGCTGTTTTGGCCCCAGGCAGAGTGCAGGTCCTATCCCTATGAGACGCTGAGAGACACTGGGCTGAAAAAGGAAACGTGTTCTATGTAAAACGAGGTCAGTGATTTTTCCAGCCAATCGCAACCATACACATCCCAGTCATGACGTCGCACACACATCTCACCCTGCTCTTTTTCTGTAATCTGATTTGCTGGCCGCCAAAAATTACGGGAAGCGCCGAAAAAGGCGCGACCTTAATAGATGATGCTCAGATTTTAACCTTAATTATCGCATGATCTGGAAATTTCGATCACCATAAAAACCTTGCCGATTTCAACTTTGTCGATAAAAATCGCTCAACACTAACATTGACATTCTGGAGGTGGCAAAACAGGAGGAAGCCACAGAGTGGCACAATGACTGAGATCGGAAGGGTCAGGGCGGCAGCAGCATGAGGTCAGGCAGTGGCAAAATTTGACACGTGGGGGATGTCAGGGGCAACAGCAACAGCAGCGCAGCATGAGGTCATAGAGTGGCACAATGACAGAGTGTTGAGGTGGGTGGCATAGCAGTCCTGGTAAAGGTGGTGGTAGGCAAGGAGAAACTGGCAGCGATGTGTGGCATCAGGCGGGGGCGGCATCAGAATAGTGGCTGAGGCAGGTAGTTTGAACCCAGACTGAGGGCTAAGGCATTGGTGTGTGGAAATCCTGGCCGATACACCCCGGATTCATCTTGACAAAGGTCAGTTGTTCCACATTTCCCGGGGACAAGCGGGGTATCCTTTGGGGGTAATGCGGCCCCCGCCGCACTGAACACCCGCTCTGAGCCCACTACTGGCCGGGCAGGACAGTTTTCTCCACTGCAAACTCGGCAAGTTGCGGCATCACATCCGGGTTTGGCTGCCCAGTAGTCCAGCGGATTTTCTAACTGAGGTGGCAGAGTGCTGTCCAAGTAGGCCACAACCTGTTGGTTCAGGGACTGCTCCAGGTCCTACTCTTGCTGCTGCTGGCGACTGCCCTCCTCATTAGGCGGGTGAAGGAAGCTGCTCATCAGTGCCTCCAAAACTTAGGTTTACTATTGAGGGAGCTGGTACTGCTCCACCCCCCCACCTTCCCCCTGCAGCCGGGGCAGTAGTATGTGAGCGCTGAAGAACCCCCCGGTCAGACCTGTCAGAGGAGGGACGATGCCGCACATAGGCAGCGGCAACTGATTACGGAGGATTTCCCTATAGTATTTAAGTTTGGTCTTCCCTCTCAATAGCTGGGAAAAAGGCTCCCATTTTGTACCGGTAGCGGGGGTCCAATAGTGTGGAGAGCCAGAAGTCATCTCTCTGCCGGATGCTGACTATTCGGCTGTCACTAGCAAGGCAAATAAGCTTTGTGCGGGCCATCTGCACAAGTGACTCCGAGGGGCTCCCTGCCTCCTTTTCCCACTGTAAAACTGCCACGGTGCTTGGGGGTCATCTGCCTCGTCTTCCTCATCTCCATCCACCTCCTCCAGCTGCTCCTGCTCCCCCTCTCTTGTCACCTGGGTAGAAAATCCACTCATTTCACCAGACAATGCTTCTGCGCCAATGCCCCTCCTCCTCCTCCCTCCATTTCAGTCCCCACCGGACTCATGTGGCCACGAGATGTAGTCCCCACGTCTCCACTCCCCTGCCCAGACAGATTTTTCAGCATCTGTTCCAGGACATGAAGCAGTGGAATGACGTTATTCATCCCGTAGTCCTGGTGACTGACAAAAAAACGTCGCCCCCTCGAATGGCCTCAACAAACGGCAGGTGTCACGCATGACTGCCACTGACTGACATCAAAGTTACACAGGGGAGTACTTCTGTCTCCCTGGATCATCAAAAAATCGTTAATGGCCTTTCTCTGTTCATACAGTCGGGCCAACATGTGCAGGCTGGAATTCCAGCGGGTGGAAACATCACATATCCGAGTGTGTTGGGGAGGCCTTTCTGCCGTTTTGTAACTCAGGAGGGTGTTTCCTGGCTTTGTACGAATGGATAAAGTGGCATGCACAGTTTCCTGGCCATTTTCAGAATGTTCTGAAGATCGGTGGAAGACTTCAGGAACCTTTTCAAACCAGATTGAACACGTGCGCCATACAGGGCGCATGGACCATCCCTCCTCGGTGCAGCGCGGACCACCATGTTCCCCCCATTGTCCGTCACCATGGTTCCGATTTGCAGTTGGCGCGGAGAAAGCCACACATCGATTTCTTGCTGCATGACGCGGGGGCAGTTCCTCCCCTGTGTGACTTCGTTCGCCGAGGCAAGCCAGGTGTTAGAACTGCTTTGACACCGCTGTCCCCTACACATGTTGGTATGAGGAGCAGTACTTGTGGAGGTGAGATGGTGGTGGTGGTGGGGGAGGAGGGGCGGACATTGGCGCAGGTGCAGCAGTTTGACAACGTGGAGGAGAAAGCAGCGTCTCCTGTCCAAGTTGTTTGGTGAGCCGGGGGCTGGAAGCAATTCACCCAGTGGGCCGTAAAGGACATGTACTGGCCCTGACCGTAGTTACAGCTCCAGATTTCCACGCTGCCGTGCACCTTGGGAACAAACCGATAAGCTCAAGGACTGACCCCCTTCTGTTCTACATATTTATGAAGTGCTGGTACTCCCTTTTTTGGGAAAAGAAATTACGTCTTGGAACTCTCCATCTCGGCTCGGCACAAGCTATTAGTTCTTTTGAATGGTGCAGAGTCCACCATTGGAAAGGGAGGGACTGCAATACCAACAACTTGGACAGGAGCACGGTTCAGCTGCTGCACCTTAGGATGGTTGGACACATACGGGTTGTCTCTTTGCAATCACCTCGCTGAACGACTGCTGGGCCATGAGTAGCGAGGAGCAGGAGCATTGGACCGGGAGATGATGTCAAAGAGAAACAGCTCCCTTCTGCAGAGGTGGTGGAGCCTTGACTGGCTGCAATGGCATGCGTGTCACGGGGGGGCTGTCTGCTGCTGCTTTTTGCGTGGCGGCAGGAAATGGACCACCACATCTGGGCCGGGTTTCTCCCAGGCCCCCGGATGGTGACGCTGCATGTGTTGACGCAGGGCCGTGGTGCCAACGTTAGCTCCCTGGCCACGCTTCACTGTCTGCCCACAGATTCTACATATACCCCTATTCGGGTCCTCGGTGTCTTAGCAAAGAACTGCCACACCCCCTGAGTATCGGATTTTACCCCCAACGCTCCGCACTGAGTGATACTGTCGCCGCTGCCTCGCGTGCCCCTGTGCCCCCTACTTTCTTGGACCTGCGAAGGGGGTTTTTTTACCCCGTGCCGCTTGGCTCCCGACCTCACACTGCTGCTATCCTGCTGACTAACGGCCACACACCCACTTGCTGGCTGCGCTTGCTCCCTGACGCGCAAGCTGACGCCTCTTCTCCTGACGATGATGAAGCCCTTGCCTCACCCGGCTCCCAAGTGCGGTCGGCTACATAATCATCATTTGTGTTTCATCGTCATGCTGTCCTCATCACCGTCTTGGTATGCCGAGGCTGACCTCTCACAACATGACCCCATGCCACTCCCCACATCTATACTTTGCCGCTACTGCAAGAAGCAGGCGATATTGCCCCATTTCTTCACTGCCAAGTAGCTGCTGACTGCCCTGCTCAAATTGTTCACCCTCGCTATATAGTGGCGCTGAGCCCAGACCACATAGAAAGATCTCTGGCTGAGGGAAAACCGGATGGGACAGAGGCGGGCTGAGGACAGGTGAGGGCCGCTGACCCGCTCCCGGGCCCTGCCAACAAATGGTTGTGTCTGAGGTTCCCACCGACTCTTGGCTGGGGTTGTTAGTTGTCATCTGGGAGGAAGAGGATGACCTAGTCAACCAAACAAGAACCCTTGGGTTTTCTGAACAACACACGGCCCGCTAGATGACAACGGCAGTTGGTGGCCTCACCGAGTTACCCCTGCTGCGACGTCCCCTTGCTGTGTTGCGACCTGGGCCTGTTCCAGGAATGTTTTGTGCCACTGCCACTCGCAGGTGCAGAGCCCGCCACCTCTCTGTCTGACATACTGTTTGTTCTAAAATGTACAGACACTGTTTGATGATGATATCTGTATATGATAAATATACACCCTGTTTTTGATTCCAAATGAACCCAGAAAAAGCTTGGGTAACCCCTTGGGGTATAAATTGCGCTCCACAATGGCCAGGAAAAATTTACTTGTATTGTGTCGTTTAAAAACACTGTGTGTTTTACTAAATGTAAAGCACAAACAGGCTTAATAACCTTGCGGACATGAATTAGGCTACAGGAAAAAAAGTATATATTTTGGCGTTGAAAAAGACGGTTTACTTTGTCAGCACACCAGCAAAACAACGCTTAATTTAACCCCTGGATGTAAATTGCGCAAAATAATTGAGTCGCACAAATAAGGGAGCTTTGTAGCGTGTTACAATTGCGTGTTTTCTACGCCACACAACAAGAGATACAGTTGTAATTAACCTTTGCTTGTGAATTAGGCTACAGGAAAAATTTATATATTTTGGCGTTGAAAAAGACAGTTTATTTTTGTCAGCACACCAGCAAAACAACGCTTAATTAACCCCTGGATGTAAATTGCGCCAAAGAATTGAGCCGCACAAAAAAGTAGCTTTGTAGCGTGTTAAAATTGCTGTTTTCTATGCCACACAACAAGAGATACAGTTGTAATTAACCTTTGCTTATGAATTAGGCTACAGGAAAAATTTATATATTTTGGCATTGAAAAAGATGGTTTCTTGGGGTCAACACACCAGCAAAACTAGGCTTCATTAACCCCTGGATGTAAATTGCGCAATAGAATTGAGCCGCACAAAATAGTAGCTTTGTAGCGTGTTACAATTGCGTGTTTTCTACGCCACACAACAAGAGATACAGTTGTAATTAACCTTTGCTTGTGAATTAGGCTACAGGAAAAATGTATATATTTTGGCGTTGAAAAAGACGGTTTCTTGGGGTCAGCACACCAGCAAAACAACGCTTAATTAACCCCTGGATGTAAATTGCGCAATAGAATTGAGCCGCACAAAATAGTAGCTATGTAGCATGTTACAATTGCGTGTTTCTACGCCACACAAAAAGAGATAAGTTGTAATTAACCTTTGCTTGTGAATTTTGGGTACAGGAAAAATGTATATATTTTGGCATTGAAAAAGACGGTTTCTTGGGGTTTACACACCAGCAAAACAACGCTTAATTAACCCCTGGATGTAAATTGGGGCCAAATAATTGAGCCGCACAAAATAGTAGCTTTGTAGCGTGTTACAATTGCGTGTTTTCTTCGCCACACAACAAGAGATACAGTTGTAATTAACCTTTGCTTCTGAATTAGGCTACAGGAAAAATTTATATATTTTGGCATTGAAAAAGACGGTTTCTTGGGGTCAGCACACCAGCAAAACTACGCTTCATTAACCCCTGGATGTAAATTGCGCAATAGAAAATTTAGCCGCACAAAATAGTAGCTTTGTAGGTGTTACAATTGCGTTTTTTCTACGCCACACAACAAGAGATACAGTTGTATTTAACCTTTGCTTGTGAATTAGGCTACAGGAAAAATTTATATATGTTGGCGTTGAAAAAGACGGGTTAATGTTGTCAGCACACCAGCAAAACAACGCTTAATTTTAACCCCCGGATGTAAAATTGCGCCAAAGAATTGAGCCGCACAAAATAGTAGCTTTGTAGCGTGTTATAATTGCGTGTTTTCTATGCCACACAAAAAAGAAAATACAGTTGTTATTAACCTTTGCTTTGAATTAGGCTACAGGGAAAAATTATATATTTTGGCGTTGAAAAAGACGGTTTTATTTTTGTCAGCACACCAGCAAAACAATGCTTAATTTAAACCCCTGGATGTAAATTGCGCCAAGAATTGAGCCGCACAAAATAGTAGCTTTGGGAGCGTGTTACAATTGCGTGTTTTCTACGCCCACACAACAAGAGATACAGTTTAATTATCCTTTGCTTGTGAATTAGGTACAGGAAAAATTTATATATTTTGGCGTTTGAAAAAGACGGTTTTTTTTTGTCAGAACACCAGCAAAACAACGCTTAATTAACCCCTGGATGTAAATTGCGCAATAGAATTGAGTCGCACAAAATAGTAGCTTTGTAGCGTGTTACAATTTCGTGTTTTCTACGCCACACAACTAGAGATAAAAGTTGAATTAACCTTTGGGTTTGAATTAGGCTACAGGAAAAAATGTATATATTTTGGCGTTGAAAAAGACGGGTTTTTTGAGGTCAGCACACCCGCAAACCAACGCTTAATTAACCCCTGGATGTAAATTGCGCAATAGAATTGAGCCGCACAAAATAGTAGCTTTGTAGCATGTTACAATTGTGTGTTTTCTACGCCACACAACGAGAGATACAGTTGTAATTAACATTTGCTTCTGAATTAGGCTACAGGAAAAATTTATATATTTTGGCATTGTAAAAGACGGTTTCTTGGGGGCAGCACACCAGCAAAACAACGCTTAATTTAAACCCCTGGGTGTAAATTGCGCCAAAGAATTGAGCCGCACAAAATAGTAGCCTTGTAGCTTGTTACAATTGCGTGTTTTCTACGCCACACAACAAGAGATACAGTTGTAATTAACCTTTGCTTGTGAATTAGGCTACAGGAAAAATGTATATATTTTGGCGTTGAAAAAGACGGTTTCTTGGGGTCAACACACCAGCAAAACTACGCTTAATTAACCCCTGGATGTAAATTGCGCAACAGAATTGTGCCGCACAAAATAGTAGCTTTGTAGCGTGTTACATTTGCGTGTTTTCTACGCCACACAACAAGATATACCTTTTTATTTAACCTTTGCTTGTTAATTAGGCTACATTAAAAATGTATCTATTTTGGCGTTTAAAAAGACGGTTTCTTGGGTTCAGCACACCAGCAAAACAACGCTTAATTAACCCCTGGATGTAAATTGCGCCACTAGAATTGAGCAGCCAAAAATGAAGTGTTATTTGTATTGTTTAAAAAAGCTGTTTCTTTAAAAAGAAAAACAACAGGAACTGGCTTAGATCCCACTTGGATATTGAATGTATATGCAGCTGCAGTGGACGCACACTGGATTTTAGAATCCAATATCTCAAAAAATTAGAAATAGAACATTAAAGAACGTCCTGAGACAAGCTGAGACACCCCCCCAGAAATCGCTATATAAAAACTCAATTCTTAAGTAAGAGCTATCAATCCGCGGCAGCACCTTCCCTGATGAGCACAGTGAGAGGAGTGTGAGCTCCAGGTCGCGCCCGGCTTATTAGTGCGGTGGTCAAGAATCCGCCGGTCTCGTTGGCTTCACCCTGCACATGTATGCAGGCTTATGCCCTTTTCCCCCCAAGTGCTTTCCCCCATGTAGGCCATGTGCCGCAGCCATTTTTTAATAAAAGCACATTCGTTCAAAAAGTCCCCCAAAGTTCAACTTGTTCCCAAACCCCAATTTTTCCCTAAATTCAAAAACGAATTCCACTTGTTAGAATCAATTCGCCACTTTTACTATGGTATTTTATCCTGTTTGGGAGGACCACAGGCCCCAGGAAATACCTGTGCTGTGCGGCTCTTGCTGTACGTGAAAAAAAAGGGTAGAGCAGCAAAAAAAAAATTTCAAATTTTTTTGGTAAAAATTTTAAATATAAAAACTAAAAGCACACAGGGGGTTTTTAAAAGTAAAATTAGTTTAAGATTCTAAAATTTTTAAAACATTGTATAGGAGATATTTTTATACTTTGGGGACATTGTACATTTTACATGATCACAGTTTTCATTGAATTTAATTAAATAATAAATTAAATAATTTATACAGTTTGAAATTAAAACAATTTTTTTTTTTTAATGTATTAGTGAAAGTTGGAAAATTGGACTTTTTTCCCCCTTACAGCAAATCTAGCTTCATTTCAACTCTCAGGCTGGGGGCAGCCACTTTTGAAAAGGTCTGCCTGCCCGAGCAGAAATGGCCTATTTTTTCCGAACCACTTCATATATGTGTCTAATAGTACGAGTGTGGTGTGACACACCTCCATAACGACCCAGAATGCCCCAGAACACCCCCACATGTTAGGAACATTTGAAAGTGTCGAGTCTTATGAACAATGCACCTAAACAAAGTAGTTAGGGTTAGAATGTAGCCCGGGTCAGTTAGGGGCATTGAATCTAGAAAAAGGGTAACAAACCCTTTCATACATGTCGCCCTATGTATCTTGAAGAAAAGGTGAGAAATTACTTGAAGAACCGAGAGGAAAAAAGCTTTATAGCTCTCAAGCCAAATTGTACTAAAAACAAATAAAATGAATGGGGAGATATGTCATGTCTTGAACTGGTTGAAAGGATACTTTGGGCCAGCTAAAAATATTATGCCTAGTTCAGCACTTAGGGAGTTTGGTGTGTGACACAAGGATTTGAAGAATACCGAAAAAAAATCCCTTTTTAACAAACAAACAAATAAAATACAGTCACCATATCACTTCAGACTTATAATGGGCCTGAACAAAACAAATGATAAAAGGACTGAAGAACCACAGAATTAGATTTTAATGTTAAGTCTCAGAATTTTTTTGCTCCAAATGATAGATCTTTGTATTTACATCACTGTATGTACCTGCCAGCTGATGTCTTTGTAGGAAAAGAAAGATCCTGGTGTGGGAACATATGCGTCATTGTAATTATAGTTACTAAACCACTGAATATTGTGCCAAACCCTCATCATTGTTTGTCTTGTTTACTGTAACTGACAAATAATTGGCATTCCACTTAGCACACTGGCTTCTCTTCCAGCCAGGTTGATGTTCCATACTGCCTATGCTTGACAGGTTTTTTTTTTTTTTAAAAAATTACCGGCGCACCATTATTTATTTTAGTCTCACTACATCCTAACTAAAATTTTATCTTGTTTTGCCAAACTTTTTGGGTTCATCATGTCTTCTTATTTGATCTAACTCCTGTCTAAAAAACTGATTCTGTAGAACTTACAAACCATGCTAGACCCCTGAACCATCAGGGGTTTTTCATAGATTCCCCAAAGGGCAAAGTTTTTCCGGGGGTTCAATCAAAACCAGAAAACCCGTCAAACCCCCACTGCCCGGAATTTTGCGGCTTCCCCAATTCTATTTGAAATCATCCCCTTTTTAAATTCCCTTTTTTTCTTGTTGTAAATTTACCATCAAGAGGGGAAAAAATAGTTCAGAGTGTTCAAAATTTTAAAGGGATGTTTATTTTTACTCACAATTAGAAATGAAAAACATAAGTGTAAAACATCTTAATTGTCGCAAACACCACGAGACATAGCCCGTCCGAGGGTTTCGCCTTTCCACAACCTCTTCATTGCCTTCTAGTGGTGAGTACAAAAAAAAATGTGTCCTTTCAACATTTTAGATGCTCTGTACTATTTTTTTTAATCTTGAGAGAAAGAGAAGTGAACCATCCATAAAGGAATCGGAGATGCCATGCATTCATTGGCAGTGGACAATTTGGCTGGATTCTGGTGTTGAAGCATGAAGTAAAAACTTTGGTTAAGTGTCTTAATGAGAACGGGATTTTTCTTCCGTTACTACTCTGTGGCACCATGTCAGACATGCTGTTTCCAGAGCTGTGCCCCTTATTCTGTAAGATGCTGGAGTTTTAGAGCATTTAATGCTCAAATCTTATTCATGAGCAGGTGTTAGCCACGCACACCAAAGGCTAACCCCACCCACTGACAGTTAATCACATGTTTCTACCTATTCAAAGTAATAGGTTTGTCAGTTGAGGTGGGCAGGGCTAGCCTCAGATGGGCGGGGTATGAAAAAAAAACAACTTTGACTCTTTTCTGCCTGAAAACTGCAGATTTGAGCACTAAATACTCAAAAACTACAGCATCTTACAGGATAAGGGACACAGCACTGGAACCAGCATGTCTGTCACTAGCTTGTGCTGCCCTCAGCAAGGGGTACATAAACTATGTGACAGGTTCTCTTTAAGTATTCAGACCCTTTGCTAAGTATTGAGTAGAAGCACCATTTTGAGCTTGTGCAGCCATGAGTCTTCTTGGGAATGCTGAAACAAGTTTGTCACACCTGGATTTGGGGATCCTCTGCCATTCTTTCTGGCAGATCCTCTCCAGTTCCCTCAGTTTGGGTTGTGAATGCTGGTGGACAGCCATTTTCAAGTCTCTCCAGAGATGCTCTATTGGGTTTAGGTCAGGGCTCTGGCTGGGCCAGTCAAGAATGGTCACAACGTTGTTCTGAAGCCACTGCTTTCTTATTTTAGCTGTGTGCTTAGGGTCATTTTCTTGTTGAAAGATGAACCTTTGGCCCAGTCTGAGGTTCAGAGCACTGTGGAAGAGGTTTTCATCCACGACATCTCTGTACTTGGCCACATTGATCTTTCTGTTAATTGCAACCAGTCATCCTGTCCCTGCAGCTGAAGAATACCCGCATAGCATGATGCTGCCACCACCCTGTTTCACTGTTGTAACTGTATTGGACAGGTGATGAGCATAGAATTAACACAAACAAGTTTAATCTTCATCTCATCAGACCAGAGAATCTTATTCTCATAGTCTGGGAGCCCTTTCTTTGTGTTTTTTTGCAAATGTATGCAGCTTTCACTAGTCTTGATGAGGAGGGGTTCTGTCTGGGGGCACACTGTGATAAAGCCCCAATGGTGGAGGGTGCAGCGTAGTTCACTTTTGGGGAAATTTCTTCCATCTTTTTCGCATCTCTGATCTCAGCCCCCAGTGATCTTGGGTTTCTTCTTTACCAAAGGCTTTCTCCCATAATTGCTTAGTTTGGGTGGGCAGTGTCGGATGGGGGGTCTGGGGCCACAGGGGGGGAAATTTATCTTGGGGGGCCACCCCCTTTACATGAAAATATTACCGGGCCCCCGGACAAAAAGCGCCATTTTCCCCATAAAACAGTGTGGAAAAAAGAACGATTTTGGTAGTACAATGCAAGGGATACATACTGTCTACTACATTTGCAGTTAACATATCATAGACAAGGGCTAAATAGCTCCATCCATATCCCCTCCAACATACAATATCCCCTCACCAACATCAATATCCCTCACCACATACAAATATCCCCGTCCACCACATACCCAATATCCTCCACCACACCCCCCATACCAATATCCCTCCACCCAATACCAACCTCTCCCTCCCCACATACACTATCCCCAACACGCATACAGTTTCCCCATCCACCGCATACAATATCCCCCTCCACGCACATACACTATCCCCTCACCGCATACAATATCCCCCACCCGCATACAACATCCCCCTCCACCCACATACAACATCCCCTCCACTCACATACAACATCCCCTCCAACCAATACAACATCACCCTCCACCAATTAAATATCCCCTCCACCCACATACAATATACCCCCTCCACCACATAAATATCCCTCCATCAATACAAAATCCCCACCACTCATTTACACTATCTCCTCCAATCCCACATTACCCATATCCCCTCCACCAACATAAATATCCCCTCCACACATACAATGTCCTCCACCCACATACACTATCCCCTCCACCACATACAATATCACGCCTCCACCACCATACACTATCCCTCCACCCCACGGATAAATATCCCTCCACCCCATACAATATCCCCACCACCCACACTACCATATCTCCTCACCAATACAATATACACCTCACCCACATACAATATCCTCCTCCACCAACATACAATATCACCCTCACCACATACAATCCCCCCTCCACCACATACAATTACCCTCACCCACATACAATACCCCCCTCCACCCACATTACCATATCCCCCTAAACACATACAATATCCCCCTCCACCACATACAATATCCCCCCTCACAATACAAAATCTCCCCCACCCAATACAATATCCTCCCCCCACCCACATACATTATCTCCACCACCCAATAAAATATCCCCTCCACCCACATACAATTATCCCTCCACCCACTTACAATATCCCCCTCCGCCAACATACAATATCCCTCCACCACATGCAATATCCCCTCCACCCACTACACTATCCCTCCACCCACATACAATATCCCCTCAACCACATACAATTTCCCCTCCACACATACAATATCCCTCCACCCGCAATACATTATCCCCCTCAACCACATTACAATATCCCCCTCCACCCACATACAATATTCCTCCACCCGCCATACAATATCCCTCCACCCGCATACAATATCCTCCTCCACACATACAATATCCCTCCACCCACATACAATAACCCCCTCCACCCACATACAAGTTCCCTCCGAACCCACAAAAAAATCCTCTCACCCACATACTACAATTATCTCTCCACCCACATTACAATATCCCCCTCACGTTTCCTTGGTCACACACCTATCAATATAGAAGTAAAATAACCCCTCAATTAGGACTCACCCGGGATTGTCATATCTGATGAGGTCGGGTTCTTTTTCCTTCTCTTCGGCATCCGTTCCACACCACCATGATTTACTTGTCCCGGACACAGCTGATCCCTGCAGTAATTAAACAAAAATGTATCTTAGAATCCTCAATTTTCCAGGCATCTCTTTACATTTCCATCTGTACAAAACTTCCCAGGGGTGGGAGAGCGGGTTACAAGCCATAACTTAGAGGCCCTTGGATCCTAAGGGTTGGAAACGGGTTGGAGGGTGGGAGAGGACTAACCCCCAGGAGATAATGCTACAATACGGGCTGCTGCCTACTAAATTATATTACCAGGTAGGTAGACAAGCACCCTATGGTAGGTAGCAAATAGCAAGGCCAGTCGTTGGTAGGTGGTTTCTCCAGTTAGGTAAGCTTAGGGTAGTTTAGGAGTCACCTTTATATAGGCTGCAAGCAGTTAGGGACCCCCCTTTAGGTAGTATACGGCAGTTCGGGCTTCCCATGAAAGTAGTATACAGGCAGTTAAGGCCTCCTGTAGGTAGTTTGCAAGGCAGTTAGGGGCCTCCTTCAGGTAGTATACAGGTAGTTAGGGGCTCTTTTAGCTAGTGTGCAGGAAGTCAGGGCACCCCCCCTTTAGCTTCTGTGTATGTAGTCAGGGCCCATTTAGTATTTAGGTAGCCAGGGCCCCTTTGTAGTAGGGGCCCCACCTGTAGGGTAGTCGGAGGCCCATTTAGTATTTAGGTAGCCAGGGCCCCTTTGTAATCAGGGCCCCCCTCCGTAGGTAGTCGGGCGTCCCTTGTAGTCAGGCTTACCTTTAGGTAGCCGGGCCCCCTTGTAGTCAGGGCCCCCTTGAGGTAGTCAGGGCCCCCTGCAGGTAGTCAGGGTCCCCACCTGGAAGGTAGCCAGGGCCCCCTGAAGTAGCCAGGGCCCCTCTGAAGGTAGACAGTGCCCTCTGAAGGTGCCAGGAGACCCCTGTAGGTTGCCAGGGACTTGTAGGTAGACAGGGACCTTGTAGGGAGTCAGAACCACCTGTAGTCAGAGCCCCCGTTGTAGCCAGGGACCCCCTTGGTAGTCAGAGCTCCCCTTGTAGTCAGAGCTCCCTTGTAGCATGGGGGCCCCCTTGTAGTCAGAGCTCCCTTTGTAGCCAGGGCCCCCCTTGTAGCCAGAGCACGCTAGTAGCCAGAGCCCCCCTTTGTAGTCAGAGCCCATGCCTGTAGTTCAGAGCCCCCGCTGTAGTTCAGAGCCCCTTGTAGCCAGGACCCCCCTGGTAGCCAGAGCCCCCCCTTGTAGTCCGGGCCCCCTGTAGTCAGAGCCCCCCCTGTAGTCAGGGCCCCCCTGTAGTCAGAGCCCCCCCCCCTGTAGTCAGAGCCCCCTGTAGTCAGAGCCCCCTTGTAGCAGAGCCCCTTGTAGCAGGGCCCCCCTGTAGTCAGAGACCCCCGTGTAGCCAGCGCCCGCCGGTTAGCCAGAGCCCCCCCTGTAGCAGGGCCCCCCCTTGTAGCCAGTGGCCACCCCGGTAGCCAGAGCCCACCCTGTAGCCAGAGCCCCCTTATGCAGGAGCCCATCTTATAGCAGAGCCCCCCTTGTAGCAGAGCCCCCCTTGTAGTCAGAGCCCCCTGTAGCTGAGCCCCTGGTAGTCAGAGCCCCTGGTAGTCAGAGCCCCCTGTAGGTCAGAGCCCGCCTTGTGTAGTCTCAGAGCCCCCCTGTGTCAGAGCCCACCTTGTGCCAGAGCCCCCCTGGGTAGCCAGAGCCCCGGTAGCCAGAGCCCTCCTGGGATAGTCAGGCCCCTTGTAGCCCAGAAACCCCCCGTGTAGCCAGAGCCCCCCTTGTTGCCAGGACCCCCCTTGTAGCCAGGACCACCCTGTAGTTCTAGTGCCCCCATTGTAGCAAGACCACCCTGTAGTCAGAGCCCACCCTTTGTAGCCAGGGACACCCTGTAGTCAGAGGCCCCCCTTGTAGCCAGGACCCCCTGATTGTCAGTAGCCCCCCTTGTAGCAGGGACCCCTGTAGTCGAGCCCCACATTGTAGCCAGGACCACCCTGTAGTAGAGACCCCCCGTGTAGCCAGAGCCCCACTGTAGCCAGAGCCCCCTGTAGACAGAGACCCCCTGTAGCCAGGGCACCCCTTGTAGCAGGGCCCCCTTGTAGTCCAGGACCCCTTGTAGCAGGGAACCACTGTAGTTCAGAGCCCCACTTGTAGCAGGACCACCCTGTTGTCAGAGCCCCACCTTGTAGCAAGAGCCCCCGTAGCCAGGGCCCCCTTGTAGCCAGGGCTCCCCTTGTAGCAGGGCCCCCGTGTAGTCAGAGCCCCCCATTGTAGTCCGAGACCCCTGGTAGCCAGAGCCCCCCTTGTAGCCAGAGCCCCCTTTTAGTCTAGAGCCCCTTGGTAGCCAGAGCCCCCCTTGTAGCAGAGGCCCCCTTGTTAGTCAGAGCCCCCTTGTATCAGAGCCCCCTGTAGCAGAGCCCCCCCTGTAGTCAGAAGCCCACTTGTAGCCTGAGCCCCCCTTGTAGCAGAGCCCCCTGTAAGCCAGTGCCCCCTTGTTGTAGCCAGAGCCCCCCTGTGTAGTCAGAGCCACCTTGTTAGCCAGAGCCACCCCGTTAGCCAAGAGCCCCTTGTTGCCAGGAGCCCCTTGTAGCCAGAGCCCCCTTGTAGTTCAGAGCCCCCTGTGTCAGAGCCCCCTGTAGTCAGAGCCCCTGTAGTCAGGCCCCACTGTAGCCAGAGGCCCCCCATGTAGCCAGAGCCCCCATTGTAACCAAGAGCCCCCATGTAGCCGGGCCCCCTTGTAGCCAGAGCCCCCCGGTAGTCAGAGCCCCGGTCCGCTAGAGCCCCCTTGTAGCCAGAGCCCCCTGTAGCCGAGCCCCCCTTGTAGCCAGAGCCCCTGGTAGCAGCAGCCTCCCAGGTAGCCAGAGCCTCCTGTGAGTACGAGCCCCCTTGTAGCCAGAGCCCCCCTTTGTAGCCAGAGCCACCTGTAGCCAGAGCCCCCCCTGTAGCCAGGCCCCAACTGTAGTCAGGGCCCCCTGTAGCAGCAGCCCCTTGTAGCCCAGAGCCCCCCTGTGTAGCAGCGCCCCCCTTGATGTAGCCAGGAGCCCCTTGTAGCAGAGCCCCCTTTGTAGCCAGAGACCCCTTGTAGCCAGAGCCACCAGTAGTCAGAGCCCCCCTTGTAGCTGAGCCCCCTGTAGCCACGAGGACCCCGCTTGTAGCCAGAGCCCCCCTGTAGTCAGGGCCCCCCTGTAGCCCAGAGCCCCCTGTAGTCAGAGCCCCCCTTTTAGCAGAGCCCCCTAGTTGCATGAGCCCCCCTGTAGTCAGCGCCCCTTGTAGGTAGTTTTTAAAAAAAAAGCAACAACAAATCACTTACCTGGCTCCGGCTCCGCCCGCTCTGCGCTTGCCGCCGGATCCGTTACTGCAACCCTGCAAGGCGGCGCGGTGAAGTGACGTCCACCTCGCGCCTAAGGTCACCAAGTTGGGGGCCGGGCGCCCGGCAGGCTGAAGGACTAATGGTTCAGCCCTGCCGGGGAGTTCAGGGAGCGCAGCAGCTAGTGGCGCTGTGCTCGTGATACACCGCGCAGCCCGGGAGTGGGGGAATTAGTCCCCAGCTACCGGGCCGGTGTCTGAGCGCTCGGGACGCGGGGTACGGGACCCCAGTGAGCTCTGGGACCGGATGCGCGGACGGGACCCGGGGAGCGACGGCACGCTCCGGGGCCCCAGCGGGATCGGGGGGGGGCCACGGGTATCCCCGGTCCCCGGGACGGCAGTCGAGCTGGGATGGAGGGAAAAGGAAACCTCTGAAACGTTTAATCAGAGTGGTTGCAACGTACAGCTAGTCAGCTCGGGACGTGTGGCTGATGAATTGTTCCGACATAATGGACTGCATTAAAGGGAATCTACAAGGACTTTTACATTCTAAGGACTGAGGTTACAATTGTATTACCGTATTTTTCGGACTATAAGGCGCACATAAAAGCCTATGATTTTTCAGAAATCGAAAGTGCGCCTGTATTAGTTCTGATTCGCCTTATATATGAATCAATTCTACACTGGGTTTTTAGGCTTTGTTCAGAACGTATTTACAGCTAATTTAGTGACACTGATTTGTAAGCTTGATTTGCAATGGATTTGCAAACTGATTTGCAATCGTAAATACGTTTCGGAAATCAGTTACAATTTCTCTTGTTGCAAAGTAAGGTGTTCATAAGGCTATGTTAAGAGACAGCTGATTATTCTGAAATGGATACGTCGGATTTCGATTTAAATACGTTCCCGAAATCAGTTGCAAATCAGTTGCAAATAAGCTTCACTAAAGGCCTCGTCACACGGCTTATTTCAGAATGGTATTTTACACGGATTTCGATGTAATACGTTCTGAATCAGTTGAAATCAGTTGCAAATAAAGTGCCATAAGTGTGGCACGTATTTGTAACTGATTTCCCGACGGATTCACCATCTACAAATATTTGTAGGTGGTGAATCCGTCCGGAAATAATTGACATGCACATTGTTTTCGTCCGGATTGCCGTCGTCAATCCGGGCGGCAGATCCGAACGGGAATTTTGCGTAGTGTGAAGACGCGCCGTATTTTTAGTGAAATCAATAGAAAATGGCTGTGACTTATTTGGACGGATTGCGACGGATTGCGATCGTCAATCCGTCGCAAATCCGTCCGAAATAAGCCGTAGTGAACGACGGGCCTTAGTGTGACAGTATTTCGCGAAACGGCACGGAAATATGTACATGTATTGACTTTTGTAAACTTTACACAGTGGAGAGTTATTGTGAAAGTGTTGAATGAAGCTTGGCTTGCGAGTCTGAGTCTTTGTTTCATTTAATGTGCCGACGCCTTATATCCGGGTGTGCCAAGAAGACTTATACAGGCGCTCATTGATAATGCGCCTTATTAAATCGGTGGGCCTTTTAGTCCGAAAAATACGGTATTATCACATTGCATGGTGTTGTATATGTCCTAAATTAATAAGTTTATAAGTAAATATTTATTAGACTCTATACCTGTCTTTGAATTAGTTTGGCTGGACGGCCAGGTTGAGGAAAAGTTGTGGTCATCCCAAACTTCTTCCATTTAAGGATTATGGAGGCCACTGTGACTCTTAGGAACCTTTAGTGGCTGCAGAAATTTATTTGTAACTTGGCAGAATCTGTTGCCTTGCCCACAATTCGGTTCTTCTGTCCTTGGCGGTTTCCTAAGGCTATGTTCACACGGGCTTATCCACGGTGTAATTGCAGGGGTTGGATTTCTGCCCGCAATTACGCGTTGTGCTGTTGCAGCAGGGGCGGGCAGCTCGCCAACCCATAGACTATTCATTTATCCGGCGCGTATCCGACATGAGTAATTGACATGTCACTTTCTCCTCGCTCGCGAAATACGTGCGATCGAGGAGAGAGGAGACTGGATCCATAGTTCTCTATGAGACTGTGGTTACCGTTAATATCTGGAGGATTTCAGCCGTATTTCGCACAGCACGGCGCGAAATACGGAACGAAATTCGTCCTAAAATAAGCCGTGTGAACATGGCATTAGACATTATGATTCTCATGTGCTCTGACATGTGGTGTGAGCTGTGAGGCCTTATATAGACAGCTGTGTGCCTTTCCTAATCAGTTTAATTAAACACAGCTGGAATCTAATGAAGGAGTAGAACCTTCTCAAGTAGGATCGAAAGGAAATGGACAGCATTTGAGTTAAATATGAGTGTCACAGCAAAGTCTGAAAACTTTTGGAACATGTGAAAATTTCAGTTTTTCTTGTTTTGTAAATTTGGGAAAATATCTAATTTCAGTTTTTGTTTCGTTTTTTTTTCGTTCAAGACGGGGTGCAGAGTGCACATTTATGAGCAAAAAAATGAACTTTTTGGATCTTACCAAATGGCTGCAATGAAACAAAGAGTGAAAAATGTAAAGGGGTCTGAATACTTTCTGTACCCACTGTACACTCTATCTATATCTATAATCTATATCTATTTCTATATCTTCTTCTATATCTATATCTATATATATTATTATAGTATAATTAGTTATATATATATTCTCCAGAGATTTCAACAGATTGATGGATTGTTTATGGGGGGAAATTAAATAGAAGTTATAGTTTATTCATTTAAATTCGTACTTTTTCTGGGTTAAGGAATCCACTAGGCGGTGTTATCATTAATTGACAGCCATCTCTGCATGCACACACATAAAAGGAAAGCTGTCAATCAATGATAAGACCATCTACTGGACTACTTAGTCCAGAAAAAGCAGGATTTACATGAATAAATGCAAGTTCTACTGAATCCTTTCCTACAGAACAATATATAGATCTGCTCAGATCTTCCTGCTCTATAACATGGGGCCTGCAGATCAGATAGTGTGTTCAATGTGACAGATTGTCTTTAAACTATAGTCCATGTACTATAGGCAACCTGAGCTGGTCATAGATATGTGAACTGCACTCTACAATGTCCTCAACTATCTTCCCTTGTCCCATAACTCTGCACTTTACATCTATGCTAGCTCTTGGCTGGTTGACTGGTACATGCACATTTATTTCAATCCATCATGCCAACAAAATCAGCAAATTGCACCTAAAGGTAACAAATAATGTGGCAACAGATTATGTAGTCAAAACTGCGAAAAACGCCACCACATTGAAATAGAAAAAAACAATGGCATATCTAAACATATCTATGACTATTACACTTCTGATTTGCTATTAAGTGTCCATTTTAATTATAAATTACAATTTGTAAGAATGTGTTTAGCATGCAGATTTATTTACAGCATATATGTGAGCCAAGGTAGAAAACAATCTAGAATACAGGAAACATCCAAGTTAAAGAGTTCCCTTAGCTACAGTAGCAGTTCATTATCTTCTGCCCAACATTGACACTGAACATTTGCCATACATCATCTGACTCAGATCCAGCCGTGAAGCAACCTCATCTCTTTTCCTGACATCAGTAGAATAGAGAGTATTCAATACCACTAAGTAATTTAAATAGCCTGATAATAAGTATAAAAAATGGAGAAACCAGCCACTCAAAAATGCATGCATTAGCACATAAGAGGGATAACGGTGCAATTAATTTTTATTACAGTCATTTCCCAAAAAGAATACACTTACCATTTTATTATGTCTAGCATGGCAGAATTAAATATGTAATGGTTTGTAAGAGAATACAGTGACACATGCATTTTCAATGATCTGACAAACATCAATTCAAGCTTACTTGATGGTGTCTAAATTCTGGCTTAATTTAGTATCTGAATTATCTGTTCAACAGATTTTCGTCCCACAGGTTAATATTATCTGTTCTGGACCATCATTAAGATTCTCTATGGTTATAATAATTGATAGTGAATAATAATAGTTGTATGAACACTCTGGCCGGTAAGGCAGCTCATTATCTGGCTATTAAAAATGAATGGAATTCATTAAAATATAGTTTTAAACATTTTAATGAATCAAATGGACTTTTATTTTTCAGTTTCTAATAGGTTTCTGTTTCAAGGCTGTAATCTCACTTGCAGTATTCATGGCAACTATTGGGGCAATTTTTAGAGCCAAAGCCAGGAGTGGATACAAAAGAGAGGATAAACATCAGCCTATTTTTATTTCTTTCTTTTTGGATCCACTACTGTCTTTGGTTGCATCACAACAGTCACAAAAACTGATACAAAAATGCCATTTGTGATTTCAGAGTGGAGCACACCCTGATCATGTCCCATAATGACCATGTTGTGGTGAAAAAGAGCCAGTGAAAAAATAAGGAAATGGATTTCCCACCAGGGTTAGGCCACCACAATAGGGAAAGTGTGGTTCCTTCCTTTTTTTTTTACTTGTATTTTATTACGTATGGAGAAGGTGGAACATGCAAACTTCCATTCTACATATTAGAACAATGAGTGGGACAGCATGATATTGGGACCACAACCTCCACTGGTACTCATCCCGTAGCAGACATGTGTGTTTGGTGCATTACGAAACTTAGGGGCATTAGTAATGTGTGAAACATGTGTATGGGTTATAGATAGACTGGAAATAAAAAAAAAAAAAGGTATTAGAATTGCTTGTCAGTGAATAGAAAGTATTGTACTGGTCTTGCGTAGTGGACCACTTGCAGTTTCTGTTGTAGTTCTGGTGCATCCAAGGACAGAAATGGATGCAAAAAAAAAAAAATTTTTTTCTCCTTTTTTTTGCATACACTCTTGGCTTCGGCTCAAAAAATTTACATAAAAGTCTAACCTAGTGTTGCTCAAATCTGTCCTTGTTCGGCTTAACAATGGTTTTACCAAACTTGTGCAAAAATTCCTGAATCTGAACTTTTCACTCGGACTTACCCTAAAATTAGACCTAATCCTGACAGTAACTTAAACCTTAACCCTAAACTCAAGACTGGATTTGGGTAAATGCGTACACATCAAATTTTGTAGCATATTTTGTCTCAGAGTTTGCTGCAAATGAAACAAATAAACCTTTCCTGTGGATTTTTTTCTCCTTTTGAAGCCAGGGAAGAAAAATCTGCAATAAAATCCACAGCAAAATCTGCAGCAAAACCCATTGCATGGATTTTTCTTAACTTATTTACCCCATAGTGCTGTTACTCCAGCGTTCCATCTGTTGTCATTTCTGATCCAATGTCACATAAGTATCCCTAATGAGGCGGAGGATAGGAAGTGATGTCAGATAGAAGCGAAGTTGGCGCGATAGCACTGCGGGACCAGACGGGCTGGGAAATGAGTTAACCACATTCAAACCCACTAAAATAACACCTAACCAATATCCTAATTGAGAGTTAATGTCACAGTTATCAGCACTTTTTGGCAAATATTGCCAAAATTTGAGTTGGGGAAACCAGAATTGAAGTGCTCTGATTCAGATGGATTAGAATTTGACCTATCTGATGCACAACACTAGTGTATCTTCTCTGATTTTAATAACATTTTGAAAGATATTTTCCACAAATGTGGAGGTAATAGCATATCTGTTAACAGACGATCATGGATATAAAACATAACTTTTAAAAGCTAAATGGGTTTTGCCATGAAGTAATGTTGACGTGGGATCCTCCAAAATGGGTATGTAATTACTCTTCTAAATATATGTGATTACAAAAAGTGAAGCCTGTGAGAGCAAACAGCATTGCTCGCCCCTCTTAGTTTCCTGACAGTTTACATTAGACAGGATAGGACACTGACAGGAGCTGATCTGGCCGCGCTTGCATGTTTGCACTTCTTATCTGATGACAGGGAACATGAAGGAGCTTGCAAGGGGCTGGGGAGAGAGTGCAGTGTATGAGGCTGTCTGCTGTATAGTGAATCCACTGGTTGTAATGTAATTATTTGAGTACACATTGCAGCCACTCCCTTCTTCCTCGCTCTCTGCTCACCCCCCTCATTTTCCCCCATGACTCAGCATGCTTTGTTTATCTTCTCTCCTGAGCAGATAAGATGGGAGGAGCTCACTTCCTGGCAAAACCCCTTTAAGTTTTATATCCATTCTCCCCTGTTGGCTAAGGTTTTGACTTTTGGATTATGTGTGGGGGTTTGTAGTGGGACTTGTATTGGTACCTCCCCCCTGTTTCCTTTGGTGTTTTTTTATTAGCATATCTGCAATCATAGGACACAAAAAAAATACCCAAATGTAAAAATGTAATCACCCAAAAAAATAAAAAAATAAATTATATATATATATATATAAAATAATATATATATATATATATATATATATATATATAAATATAATATATATATATATATATTTTTATATAATATATATATATAATATTTAAAATATATATATATAACATACAAAGGGAAGAAAATCAAATAAAAAACTAATAATTGTGAAGGCCTTACTGGACAGACCTCTTAGTCCTTTCTGTCTTAGTCTTGATTATGTTTCTGTGTGCACTATCTCGATAAGATAATGTTTTTGCTTTCCAGTAACATTACAACACCAGAAGTATCCAATCCGTAAAGTGGTATTCCCATAAGGGTTTTTCACAGCTGTACTTGGTACTCCCACAGAGAGCCATGCATGCACGGTCAGCTCTCTGTTCCTTACAGCCAACACAGACTTAAGCCGTTAGATACAAAGCCAACTGGGAATTGCCTTTTATAGGTCGCAGATCATTTTCTAGTATGACAGATGGTGTTAAGTCACACTGAATATTAAAAGTGAAAAACATTTTAAAGGTTATGGCTGATCGTTATAGCTTTTTCCCTAGTGTTTCTGCTAGTTTTGACCATAGAACTATATTAAAAAAAAAAAAAAAAACATGCTTGGTGTCACTAGTGTATTAAAGAATGTGCACATACCAATGACAGGGGTGCTATATGTTGGAGGCTTTTGGACTACTTGTAGGGGAACATTGTAAATGATGCTATAGCCTGTAATGCTTATTTTTAACATGTTTAAAGTATGCTATTTCCATGAACAGATCAGAATGTAGATACACGTTTTCATACCGTGCTTACTTCAGTAGTTTTCAGTGTTTCCTCTATAACACTTTATTAGTAATTGCTCTAAGCTATATTTTCTTTTACTTAACATAAATATTAAGGGAGACATGTATGATCGGGTTTTTCACTCTTTTCTGGCGTGAAATATGCCAAAGTGAGCCGGCTACGAAGTCTAATGCACCTAATGAATGTGTTAGGCGCATTGTTCGTAAGACTCAACACTTTGTAATGCACCTTACATGAGGGGGCATGTCACACCACACTCATAATATTAGACACATATATGAATGTAGGTCAGCAAAACTAGGGAATTATGTCGAAACATGGCAGAACTATTGTAATGTGGTCTGTTGAGCTAAAGAGTCGAAGATGGAGCTAGGATTTGATGTTTAGGGCTCAAAAATGTACATTTTGTCTCAACTTAGCAACTCTAATACTAATAATAACAAGTAAATTTGTTACCAATTATAAAACTATATAAAGTTTAGCATATATAAAATATATTATCACCCTAAAATACGATACAAATATCTTATAAAAATTTTTATTTATAAAATTAATAGATATTAAAAATTAATTTTTTACTTAAATACCAATAATGAGGTTGTTTCAGATTTTTTAATTTTAACTACATTAAATTTGAATGTATTTTGATGCTCTACACCATTTTATTTACATACCGCAAAGAGCAGCACACCAAGGGTCTTGCTCGGGACCTGTTGTCCACAAAGCAAGATCAGCTTCTACTCACTGACATTCTATTCTATTGACTTTTCTTTTATTTCCAGGCTTTATACATGTTTGGCGCATTACTTATGCGCCTATGTTCCATATGCGCCAAACCACACAGGTGAGCGCGATGAACGCATTCTGACCACGCTATTTTTAGAAAGCATATAAAAAACATCTTTCTTACATTCCAGGACACATATATACACTAAAAATAGATGCTCAAAAACCTTTTAACTTTGATGCACTTAGTTCCATACATGTCTCCCTAAGTTTGGCATCCCTCCTATTCCAATGAATAAATGATGTTCATACATGAATTCAGCATCCCATTCAGTAGATTTACTTGTAATGGCACTAGGTGGTGGCCCTGCTCTCCTCCGTCATTAAATGGACGTCTGTTGCCAACATATTGTCTTTTTATTACTCACGAATTTTAATCGTGACTGAAGCTGCCAGTGATTCGACCCCTTTACTTTGCCCGTTCCTTGCGGGACATGCACATATCTGCTGCTAAGAGTAACCATACAAACTGAACTTGAGCTTCAGCCAGAGCTACTACATTTTCTGAACATTTTTCTGCAATGTATGGAATATATTATACCCAAAAATGTATAGAAGATAGTGTTTTACTAATTGCTGACTAAAATCTTAGAGCAGATGTTCTTTTGCTTGTTCGTCAATAATTCTACAGACTTTATTATCCCCATTCATCATTTCCCAACTATCTTCTGATTTCTATATGGAAATATGGTGATAAATAGCAACAGGATGTTATAAAACAAATAGACTGAATAATCGTATGAAGGTTTCTATCACCATAAGCAAGCGGTATTAGGATATAAATAAGGCCATGTATTACAAGGAATGCTCAATGATGTTGATGAAATACTTAGCGACTGGAAATGACTGAACTGAAGGGGATTTGCTGATGTATTGTCAGGAACATCATTTAAGGAAGAGGTTTTTCTGCTCCATGCATATGTATGTTTCCACTGAACAGGTGGCTTCCATTTGATCCTAATAGACTCAGCAAAACATCTGGCTTGGCTCATTAAAATATTCATGATTTGGGCAATAAACAAATCTCTAGCTGATCCAATATAAAGAGGGCTACTTAATAATTTGGACACTTTGTAGTAATTAGAACTGCATGCAAAATTTGCTCGTTCAGAGTAGCTAGTTAAATGTAGCGTTCCTAATGATAACAGAGGACCTTTGCTGTCTTGCTACTGCTCTGTTGGTCAGCATGTGCAACTGACTGCCAACCAGAAAAAATCTCGTCCTTTCCTTCTCTTATCTGGATTTAACCCAGCAGAAAACAATATTGTGTGTCTATTATTCTCTACGATGGGATCACAGTATTTCAAGCATAGGTTGCTACTTATATATCTTATTGGTTAAAGCTATGGGCATCTAAAAACTATATTCCTGTATAGTCTACTTCATTATATACCATTTATATAATATGATATATATCATATATGTATCTGCTTTTCGCTGGCACACCGCTACTGCTCATTGAGGGGTGCTGCTGTTGTTCTCTTCTATGCTATAGATAGATAGATAATATATATATATAATTTTATATATATTATTTATATATTTATTGATGTGTGTGTGTGTCGGACTGGGGGGTCTGGGGCCCACAGGGAATTGATCTTGGAATAAATGAGCCATTATTTACATAATACAGTGTTCAAAAACAGTAATACTGTATTGAGTAGTACAATATGCAAGAGAGTCACATATCTGTCTGATCTCAATATCTGTCTGTGTCTCAACGTCTGTTGTCTAGACATATCATAGACATAGGGCTAAAGTAGCTCCATCCTTATCCCCCTACCCACATACATATCCCCCTCCACCCAACATACATATCCCTCACCCACATCATACCCTATGCCCTCCAATTAGTCCACATACACTATCCCCCTCAATAGCCCACATACAATATCTCCCTCCAAATTAAAGGGGGGGGGGGGGGGCCCCAATTCAATATCCCTCCAACCCACATACAATATCCCTTCCACCCACATACACTATCCCCCTCCAATAGTCCACATGCATATCCCCCTTCCACCCACCATACTATATAACCCGCCACCCACATACAATATCCCTCTCCACCCACATACACAATCCCCCTCCAATAGTCCACATACATATCCCCCTCTCACACACATTAACCACACTATCACCCCTCCAATGTCCACATTACATTAATCCCCCTCCAATAAGCCACATTCCAATATCCCCCTCCAATAGTCCACATACAAAATCCCCCTCCACCCACATACACTTATCCCCCTCAATAGTCCAATACAATATCCCCTCCAATAGCCATATACAATATCCACTACTCAAGTAGCCACATACACTATCCCCCTCCAAACAACTACAATATCCCCTCCACCCACATACACTATCCCCTCGCCAATAGTTCCACATACAATATACCCTCACCCAACATACAATATCCCAATCATCCAATAGGTCCACATACAATATCCACCTCCACCCCCATACACTATCCCCTCCAATAGTCCACATACAATATCCCCTCAATAGCCCACGACAATATCCCACTCAATAGCCCACGGACAATATCCCCCTCCAACAACATGACACTATCCCCCTCCATAGTCCATGACATAAGTATACCTCACAATTAAGCCCACATACAATATCCCCATCCAATAGGCCCACATTACAATATCCCCCTCCACCACATACAATATTCCCCCTCCGCACCACATACAATATCCCACTCACCAATACAATATCCCCCTCACCCTATACAATATCCAACTCCACCCACATACAATATACCACCCCACCCACATAAAATATCCCCTCCAAGCCACATACAATATACCCCTCCACCCCACATACCAATATCACTCACTCACAATACGCAATATCCCCCTCCAATAAGCCCACATACAATATCCCATCCTAATAGGCCCCATACAATATCTCCCTCCAATAGACCACATAACAATATCCAACATCCACACACATACAATATCCACTCCACCCACATCAATATCCCCCCCCCCCCTCCCTTTTTTCCACCACATACAAATCCCCCTCCACCCACATACAATATCCCCTCACCCAACATACATTATCACCCTCATCCCACATACAATATCCCCCTCCACACACATACAAATATCCTCCTCTCACCAACACATACAATATCCCCCCTCCACACACATACAATATCCACCTCCACGCCACGCATTACAATTCCCCACACCCCACCACATACACAATATCCCTCCAATGTTTTCCTTAGGTCACACCACCTCAACACTTCTAAAATAAACACCAAGCAAGGAAGTTAAAAAAGTGTAACTCCTATCACAGGGTTTGGTAGTTCCCTCGTTCTTACAGTCAGGGGACACATGTACACTACCATATACTAATGCCAATATAACCTACAACACGCTATATGGAGACCACATAGGAGGTCAGGACACCAGTCAGGTAAAACACAACCTATACCACCAGTATAGAGGACACTTAGACACCAACTCAGGTCAATTACAGTGAATACAGCATGATTCCAATATAGAAGTAAATAACCCTGAAATCAGGGGATCACGGAGATGTATTATCTGATGAGTCGTTCTTTCTCCTCATGAGTCGTTATTATCTCTTTCTTCTGCATCCGTTCCACACGCATGATGGTCTTGTTCCCGGCCACAACTCATCCCTGCAGAAATTCAAACAAATATCTTAGTATCCTAATTTTACCAGCGTTCTCTTTACCCATACCCACTCTGTACAAAACAAAGAGGGGGGTGAGAGCGGCGTGTGGTTAAAGGCATAACTTAGAGGCCTAGTATCCTAAGGGGTTGGAGGGTGGGGAAAGGACTAACCCCCTGGAGATAATGCAGGAGTATACAGACAGTTAGGGGTCTACTTTAGGCAGTATACAGGCAGTTAGGGCCTCCCTTTAGATTAAGTATTCAGGCAGTTAGGGGTCTCTCTTTAGGTTACTAAAAGAGTTAGGCCTCCTTAGGTAGTATAAAGGCAGTTTAGGGGTACTCTTTTAGGAGTATACAGGCAGTTAAGGGTCTCTTTTAAGTAGTATATAGGTAGTTAGGGGCCTCTTTAGCTTTGTGTGCCAGTAGTCAGCCCCCTCTTTGGCTAGTGTGCAGGAAGTCAGGGCTCCCCTTTAGCTAGTGTGTAGGTAGTCAGGGCCCCCTTTAGTAGTCAGGGCCCCCCTTTATGTAGCCAGGGCCCCCAATAGTAGCCAGGGCCCCCAATAGTAGCCAGGGCCCCCTTTAGTAGCCAGGGCCCCCCTTTATGTAGCCAGGGCCCCCTATTAGCTGAGTCCAGGGCCCCACATTAGTAGCCTGGGCACCAAGTAGTAGCCCAGGGCACCCCTAATAGTAGCCAGGCCCCCCTTGGAGTCAGGCCACAGCTTAGTAGTCAAAGGCCCCCAACAATTAGTAAGATCAGGGCAACCAATTGTAGCAGGGCCCCCATAGGTAGTCAGGAGCCCCCCTATGTCGTCAGGGCCCCCCTTTAAGGGTCAGGAGCCC
This sequence comes from Phyllomedusa bahiana, assembly GCA_025379985.1. Lineage (NCBI taxonomy): Eukaryota > Metazoa > Chordata > Amphibia > Anura > Hylidae > Phyllomedusa > Phyllomedusa bahiana. The sequence continues at coordinate 107,196 of JAODAL010003534.1, forward strand.
CTGTAAGTAGTCAGGGCCCCCGTAAGTAGTCAGGGCCCCCGTAAGTAGTCTCAGGGGCCCCCTAGTTGCCAGGGCCACTTGTAGCCAGGGCCATCTTAGTAGCCAGGGCCACCTTTGTAGCAGGGCCCACCCTTGTAGTACAGGCCCCCCCCTAGCCTAGTCAGGGCCCCCCTTGTAAGTCGGGACCCTACCTTGTGCCAGGGACCCCTTGTGGTCAATGCCCCCCTTGTAGCCAGAGCCACCCCTTGTAGCCAGGGCACCCCCTTGAAGTCAATGCCCCCCCCTTCTAGCCAGGGACCCCCCTTGTAGTCAATGCCCCCCCTTGTAGCCCAGGGACCCCTTGTAGTCCACCCACAAAAAATGCCCCCCTGTAGCCAGGGACCCCGTTGTAGTCACTGCCCCCCACTTGTAGCCAGGGTCCCATTTAGCCATGGGCCTCCACCCCCCTTGTAGTCAGGGAACCCTTGTATGCCTGGGCCCCCCCACCTTGTAGCACCAGGGACCCCCGCCTTGTAGTTCAGGGACGCTCACTTGTAGCAAACAGGGCCCAACCCGTCCCTTCTAGTGCCTAGGGCCCATACCCTTGTAGTCAAGGAACCCCTTGTAGCCAGGACCCCCCCTTGAAGTCATGGGTTCCCACTTGTAGCAAGGGACCCATTGTAGTCAATGCCCCCCCTTGTAGCCAGGGACCCCTTGTAGTCAATGCCCCCCTTGTAGTCAGGGACCCCCTTGTAGCCAGGCCCCCCACCTTGTAGTCAGGGAGCCCCTTGTAGACAGGGCCCACCCCCATGTAGTAGGTATCCCCCTTGTTAGGTCAGGGTACCCCTTGTAAGACAGGCACCCTCTTGTAGTCAATGCCACACTTCGTAGCCAGGGGACACCTTGAAGTCGCAATGCCCCCCCCCCTTGTAGGCCAGGGCTCCACCCTTGTACGCAAGGGACTCCTTGTAGTCAATGCCCCCCCTATTGTTGCCAGGGACCCCCTGTGTAGTCTTGGACCCCTTGTAGCCCATGCCCCTACCCAAACCTTGTAGCAAGGCCGCCCAACCCAAATTAGTAGTCAGGGAGACCCCAATTGTAGCCAGAGACCTCCCTTGTAGTCCAGGGTCCCCTTGTAGCTCAGGGACCCGTTGTAGTAAATGCCCCCCCTGGTAGCCAGGGACCCCTTGTGTCATTACCCCCTCTTGTAGCCAGGGCCCCTCATTGTCAGCCAGGGGAATACTTGTAGTCAATGCCCCCACTCCTTGTAGCCTGGGCCCCCCCCTTGTAAGGCGAGGACCCCCTTGTAGCCAGGGCCCCCCCTCTTGTAGCCAGGGACTCCCTTGTAGTCATGGACCCCCTTGTAGCCAGCCCCCCACCCCCCCTTGTACAAGGGGGGCCTCCCCCAGGGCCCCCCCGGCCTTGTAGTCAGGGACCCCCCTTGTGGCCAGGACCCCCCCTTGTAGTCAGGGTCCCCTTGTAGCCAGGGGACCCCTGGTAGTCAATTCCCCCCCGCTTGTGCCAGGAACCCCCTTGTAGGCCAGGGAAACACCTTGTAGCTGCCCCCCCCCCCCCCCGCCCCCCCCCCCCCCCAGCTTGTAGCCAGGGCACCACCCCTTGTAGTCAGGATCCCCCTTGTAGCCTGGGACCCTGTTGTACCGGGGCCCCCCCCCTTGTAGCCAGGGCCCCCCTTGTAGCCAGGACCCCTTTGTACCAGCCCCCCCCTTTTTAGCCAGGGCCCCCCATTGTAGCCGGGGCCCCCTTTGTATCAGCCCTCCCCCATTGTAGCCAGGGACCCCCTTGTAGCCAGGCCCCCCCTTGTAGTCAGAGACCCCCTTGTACCAGCCCCCCCCCCCTTGAAAGCCAGGGACCCCCTTTGTAGCCAGCCCCCCCCCCCTTGTGCCGGGGACCCCCTTGTACCAGGGACCCCCCCTTGTAGCCAGGCCCCCCCCCTTGTAGTCAGGACCCCCTTGTAGCCAGGACCCCCCCTTGTAGTCAGGGTCCCCCCTTGTAGCCAGGGACCCCTTGTAGTCAATGCCCCCCCCCCCTTGTAGCCAGGGACCCCCTTGTACCCCAGGGCCCCCTTTGTAGCCAGGGACCCCCCCCTTGTAGTCAGGGTCCCCCCCCTTGTAGCCAGGGACCCCCTTGTAGTCAATAGCCCCCCCCTTGTAGCCAGGGCCACCCTTGTAGCCAGGGACCCCCTTGTAGCCAGGGCCCCCTTGTAGTCAGGGACCCCCCTTGCAGGTAGTTGAAAAAAACAAAAAAACAACAAACAGCCACTTACCTGGCTCGGGCTCCCGCTCCCGGCCGCTGAAGTGACGTCACCGCGCCGCCTACGTCAGCAGTAGGGGCCGGCGCCCGGCAGGCTGAAGGCCTAACGCTTTCAGCCTGCCAGGGAGATCAGCGGAGCGCAGCACTAGTGGCGTTGTGCTCCGCTAACACCGCGCAGCCCCGGGAGTCGGGGACATTAGTCCCCAAATCCCGGGGCCGGTCTCTGGGCTCGGGACAACGGGTCCCGGGTGTCCAGTGACCGGGTGCTGGCCGGCCCCGGGGAGCGAAGGCACTGCCTCCGGGGCCCACAGCGGCTCGGGGGGGCCCACCGGGGGATTCCCCGGTCCCCCGGCGGCCCAGTCCGAGCCTGCGCATAGAAGAGAACAACAGCAGCACTTCTCAATGATCAGTAGCAGGCTGCCTGCGAAAAATATGAAGCCTGATATACAGCTTCTCCAGTAATAATAAAAAGAAAAAAACTTCACAGCACTCGTCCAGGTGAAGTTTTGAAGAAAAACAATGCGTTTATTCCCACTTATTTACAACCTGTAAATATGTGGGAATAAATGCATTCGTTTTCTTCAAAACTTCACCTGGACGAGTGCTGTGAAGTTTTTTTATTTTTATCTATCTATCTATCTATCTATCTATCTATCTATCTATCTATCTATCTATGCAATACTATATATACTAGTATGTATATTGTATATTATATAAACTGTATCGTATATATACCAGTGTACACTATACATTTTTTTTAATATAGTGTTTGTAAACTTCTGTTTTCAACTGTATATAACTTATATATACAGTTGAAACCAGAAGTTTACATACACTATATAAAAAGACACATGCATGTTTTTCTCACTATCTGACATGATATCAGAATAAGCCTTACCCATTTTTGGTCAATTAGGATTCCCAAAATTATTTATATTTGCCAAATGCCAGAATGAGAGAAAATTTTTAAGGCATTTTTATTACTTTCTGCAAAGTCAAAAGTTTACATACATTTCATTAGTATTTGGTAGCATTGCCCTTCAACTGAATGACTTGGGTCAAACATTTTGGATATCCTTCCACAAGCTTCTTACAATAGTTGGTAGGCATTTTGGTCTATTCCTCCCGACAGAACTGGTGTAACTGAGCCATGTTTGTAGGTCGCCTTGCTCGCACCTGCCTTTTAAGCTTTGCCCATAAATTTTCAATAGGATTGAGATCAGGGCTTTGTGATGGCCACTCCAAAACATTGACTTGGTTATCCTTAAGCCACTTTGTAACCAGTTTGGTAGTGTACTTCAGGTACCCATTTCCACCCAAACTTTAACTTCCTGACTGATGCCTTGAGATGTTGCTCCAGTATTGCCTCATAATCTTTTTTCCTCAAAAACATGACGCTATATATATATATATAGTGGCAGAGTGACCTTGTGCAGTTGCAGGTTTCTGCCACTAGGTGGAGTTCAGCAGGTACAGCTACAGACGTGCCACCGAATACCTGGGCTTAGTGGGGGAAGGAAACTTCTTGGTGTCAGTAACAATAGGTTACTGACACAGGTAGCTAGTATGGCTGTCTTGCAGCCAGGTATGGGTTTCCTTTCCCAGGACAGTCATAGCGTTGAGTGGAAGGCTGTCCCCACGTTTCAGTGCCAGGTCTTACTAGGCCTATTAAAAGGCTGGTACTCCAATTGAGCAGGGGGCGTGGTTGCTACCTGGACATTTGGAACAGCAGAGCTGAGGAGAGAGGTCTGGCCCCCAGAGGTTATAGGGAAGCCTGGTATACAGAAAGCACTGTAATTTTGAGGTGTTGTGTGATAGGCACAGACCTCTGGACAGAGAGGGACTCTGTGTGTGAGCTAGTGGCCAGACGGCCGAGGATTTATTTTTATGAGTTGTGTTTCTTCTGTAAACAGTGTGCCTCAATAAAGCTAGCTGAGGCCAGTTTGAAACATTCCTCCGTATATAATATAATATATATATTAGCGGTATTACTACCCTTTCATATCTTAACCTATAGTTAACACTTTAGCTGACAATACCGTATGCCACAATCTTATTTTTGTAAGATTTCAGTGTGGATGTATACAGTGTGGCCCATGTATAATCTTGGATCCTCAAATGAATGCCTCAATCACATGTGTAATCCCTGGGACTAATAAAGGGACCTCACTAAATATATTCACCAGTCAAGGAATCATTACTGCTTTTCTCCAATACAAAAAATATAAAATCAATATTAAAAGACTCTTTTTTATAATTTATTTGAATTTCTCCCTCCCTTCATCAACCATCTAGAGGGGAAAAAAAACATTGGGCGACATGTTTGCACCAGTTTTCTGGTGTGATTTGTGCCAAAAAACTATTGTTGCTTCTGTACAACATATTTTTTTAAAAGTCTTTTGTCAAAAACTGGCGCACGTCCGACATCCTTAACAGCTTTGTATGCACCACTTCTTAAGGGGCGCGTCACACCACATTCATAAGAGTATACACATCTATGAATGTGTTTCGACAGAATGTAGCGCACAAATGTCATAATAATCCATGCCAATTTCAAACTGGCAAGACAACGTTTGCCACAATTTTCGGTGTATGATTTTGTCTCATAAGTGCTGTGAGACACTTTCATACATACTGAAGAATGCTAAAGTAGCCTACTGAGAAGTACGACTGTATATATATATATATATATATATATATATATATATACCTCCCACCCAACCTGGCTGCAGTATCCAGTATCCAAATTAAAAGTACATTGTCGCAGTTATCATTATCATATACCATGTCCAAATTCCTACATATATATATATACACTCACCGGCCACTTTATTAGGTACACCTGTCCAACTGCTCGTTAACACTTAATTTCCAATCAGCCAATCACCTGGCGGCAACTCAGTGCATTTAGGCATGTAGACATGGTCAAGTCAATCTCTGCAGTTCAAACCGAGCATCAGTATGGGGAAGAAAGGTGATTTGAGTGCCTTTGAACGTGGCATGGTTGTTGGTGCCAGAAGGGCTGGTCTAAGTATTTCAGAAACTGCTGATCTCCTGGGATTTTCACGCACAACCATCCCTAGGGTTTACAGAGATTGGTCCGAAAAAGAAAAAACATCCAGTGAGCGGCAGTCCTGTGGGCGGAAATGCCTTGTTGATACCAGAGGTCAAAGGAGAATGGGCAGACTGGTTCGAGCTGATAGAAAGGCAACAGTGACTCAAATAGCCACCCGTTACAACCAAGGCAGAAGAGCATCTCTGAACGCACAGTACGGCAAACTTTGAGGCAGATGGGCTACAGCAGCAGAAGACCACACCGGGTGCCACTCCTTTCAGCTAAGAACAGGAAACCGAGGCTCCAATTTGCCCAAGCTCATCGAAATTGGACAGTAGAAGATTGGAAAAACGTTGCTGGTCTGATGAGTCTCGATTTCTGCTGCGACATTCGGATGGTAGGGTCAGAATTTGGCGTCAACAACATGAAAGCATGGATCCGTCCTGCCTTGTATCAACGGTTCAGGCTGGTGGTGGTGGTGTCATGGTGTGGGGAATATATTTCTTGGCACTCTTTGGGCCCCTTGGGTACCAATTGAGCATCGTTGCAACACCTTGTGGAATCTATGCCACGAATGAATTGAGGCAGTTCTGAAGGCAAAAGGGGGTCCAAACCCGTTACTAGCATGGTGTACCTAATAAAGTGGCCGTGAGTGTATAATATATATATATATATATATAGGAATTTGGATACTTTTAATTTGGATACTGGTGCTTTAAGCACCATTGGCATAGAAACCTGCAACCAGGTCGGGTCCGAGGTTACTTTGAGACTTTGAGAATAAGAATAAAAGGGCTGAAGGCAAAAATGTGATCTAGTCACCATACAGCGCAGTTGTAGAATGATTAAGAGTTAGTCTTGAAATGCTTCTCTGTGTTTCCTCTACTATTAAAAATGGATTTTTGAAAAAGTTTTTTAATTAATGTTTTCCTTACAAAATGGATATTTTTTTACTTGATGCTGAAGTGAAGTACTGGATGATGCATGTTTGTCTTTTAAGATAAATAGCTAGGTACAAGATGAAAACCTATATAACTGGCAGCTAGAGAATGAATATAGAACTCTTTATGTAGTGCACACTATATTATTGACCAAGGCGTTCTGCACTTTCTGCCAAATTGGCATCTCTACAGATGTAGCAGAAATAAAAAGAACAGATAATGCGCCATAATATCACGGTACAGAGTGTTATCTCTACTTTTTCAAAGCTTTTCAATGGCCTTTGTTTACAGGTGAGAGCAGATAATGCAAAAGGCCGTGACATCACGGTCAAGCTGCTTCATCTGTATGTATTACATATTATTAATTTTAAAGCGCCATTAATTCCAGAGCGTTGTACATTCGAGGGGGGTTACATATTTAACATATGTCAAATTAGTACAATGATAACGATGAATGACTTACAATTGGCACAACAGAGGGAGAGAGAACCCTGCCCGCGAGGGCTTACAATCTACAAGGAGGAGGGAAGAGACAAAAGGTGGAGGGAAGACATGTTTGTGGGGTAGTACTGTGGCAGCACAGTTATTGTAGGCTATAGGCAATTCTGAAGGGATCCGTTTTCAGGTTGCTTTTGAACCTGGTGAATTTGGAGGAGAGTCTCATGTGTTGAGGCAGTGATTTCCAGAGTGTGTGTGAAGCACGGGAGAAGTCTTGGAGATGGTTATGTGAGGAGCTGATAAGAGGAGAGCAGAGAAGGTGGTCCTTTGAGGAGCGGAGATTGCAAGAGAGGAGGTATCTGGAGATTAAGGCAGAGATATATGGAGGAGAGAGATTATGTAGAGCCTTGTAGGCTCAAGTAATCTAGAGGTTTAAAAAACTCTAAATTAACATTTTTAAAACCTTGTAGATTAAAATGGTTGTAAGAGAGCAGAAAAAAAGACAAACTTATTTATTCTTCTTTTTGGGCAGTGTCCGATAATGCAGCTAATCTCTAACATTTTTCTGGCAATTTTTAAAATTGCATTTAAATGCTAAATGACAAATTGCATCTAATTAGAGATTCTAGACTAGGATTAAAACAATGTGACTATAGAAAATATTAATTGCAAGGCAAGATACTTGAAGTTTTTTAAAGTTTTCTCCATTCTCCATGCTACATTCTGTTTTCTCTTTGCCAAGTGCCATTAAGGTTAATAACATTTGATAAACTTCAAAGTTAGTAAACATTTGCAATAGCAATAAATGAAGCATGAAAGCTCATTCTGATTTGCTTTGTAGATCCATTTCCAGAAATACTTTATTTATGTTTATACATAAATACTAGTCTACCGAAAAACATTTACAACTCAACGACAAACCTACTATGTAATTTGGAGTATGGATCACAGTGTAAATTCGAGAAGCACCTGCAGAAACATTGTAATTTAGTAGCATGTTTATAGCTTTAAACTATAGGGAAATGGAACAAATTATACTTATTTTAATATGTATTAGAAGTGTTGAATACTACATACTGTCAGAGTTCTAGACGATAAAAGCAGATATATAATAATATGCTGCATAAATATAGTACATCAAGCTATAAAATGCATCATAGCAGAAGACTAATTTATCATCCTGATTTATCATATGTATGTTTGCATTTATACGGGGTCATTCATTTTTCATTAACCTATAAGTGGTATAATTTTTGTAAACGGAGCTAGTCACCATACAGACCTTCTTATACTAGTGAAACTTTCCTGAACAAAACCCCACACATTCAAACCCTTAATGCCTTATTGACACCTTTATTTGCAAGTCCTTTACAGCATGTTTTTTTTTTAAATGGCCATGTCAGGGAAGACAAAATGGAATGTGATACATTTAATAAGTGTTCCAATTAAAAGGAAAACCAGGTAAACCAAAACATTTCACATTGCGGGGCATCTCCTTGTAATGCTTTCATTGATCATTGGTGCTTTTCTGGTGCTGCATGAAGCATACCTTCTCTGTAGCTAGGCAGCAGCATCTCCTGTCAAAAGCAATTTCTACTTACCCTTTACAACTACAAGTCCAAGGACTTTTGCTGGGCTTAGTCTATTTCCTTCCTCCCATCCTCAGTGTCAGTGCATACCCTCTGTTTTCTATGTCATATTGAAAGACTTACAAGTTTAAAAGGCAGGACCAAAAGAGAGTGATTTCAAGCTTGTCCTGGAAAAAGCCAAAGCCCTTTAGTCACCTGATCTCATGGGCTCAACACAATGCGATTCTCTATGTATCTAGACACACAGAACTACTGAACATCAGCCACCAAACAGCTTATTGTAAAACTGCAGAAATCCGAAAGAAAATTTAGATTTAGGCGAGATAATATTTTAAAAATATATTTTTTAACACTGAATAACGCCTTTAAAGGCGTCCGTTTACAGTTTTCCTTTTAGGCTTGGTTCGCATATGCATCGTATGTTCCGTTCGGAACCTCTGTTCTGTATGACTGAAAAACTAGCACAGCAAGCTGTTCTATTTATTCTGTCTAAATACCGGACACCTTGGCGAAAACCCAATGGACCCATTGTAATTAATAGGGTCTGTCGGGTGCTGTGGGTGTCCGTTGTGAAATGGATCCCTAGGTGTCCGTTTTCACTTCTGCCCTGGAGGTTCAAAACAGAATCACCAACACAGATGTGAACCAAGCCTAACGAAGATATCACAAGGTGTTCCTGCTTCACATACTGGTATATTGTTCAGCAAAATTAACGATAACAGCCATAGTAAATAGATTGCAGACATAGGTTTCCATAAAAATAAGAGTTGAAATATTGTTGGTCTTAAGGAGCAACCTCTTTACTTTTTCCTAGAATACAGATCACATGACACACAACCCTACATTCCTGACTCATGGGACAACAAGTGCCTTATTCTACTCCCCACTGGAATCTTTAAAGGAGCTATTTATAAGACGCAGTTGTGCAGTTTAGTGTAGTTTGTTAGGGTATTATATCCATGCTGTATTCTGTATTGAAATGTCCTAAGTCAAACCAAGTCCTAAGATTTATGATTTGCTGTAACCACAGATGTAGCAAAGATTAATTTGATGACACACCATGATAACACAGCACAGAAAGTTCTCTCTAGTTTTTCACTGCTTTTCAATGCCTTTTGTTATGAGGTAAGAACAGATAACATGAAAAGCCATATAACTGCCAAGCTAGACTTTGCTACAACAGGTAACACGAAGAGCCGCGATATCAACGTCAAGCTAGACTTTGCTACATCTGTACAATATGACTATTATATTTGGGTCACAATCTACATGTAAACATACTGAGATATTTCTCATCTGTAATATCAAGTAAATTAATTAGAACATAGTATACATAGGTTTAATCTTCTTACAATTTCACCTGTCAAGAGGTGGAATATATTAGGCAGCAAGTGACCATTTAGGGCAACGTGTATGAAAACTGTTTAGGTCTAAAACTCACTTTGTTGCTCATAGCAGCCAATCAGAGCGCCCCTCTCATTTTTCCAGAGCACTGTATGAAATGAAAGGGGCACTCTGATTAGTTGTTGTGGGCGACAAAGTGAGTCATAGATCTAGACAGTTTTCATACATGTGGCCCTTAGTTCCTGAAGTTGATATCTTAGAAGCAGAAAAACCTGGCAAGCAAATGAATTTAAGTGACTGGCAATCAATCAGTTTACACATTTTACTACATCCTGTACGTCTTTTCAGTTATGCTGTGAAGCACATTGGATTACACTTGATGAAGACTCCCACAAAAGTATTTTACAGTTTATTGATACATACACTCTGAAGACAAATTCACAGTATCAGGAGGCTTCTGTAGTTGAGGTCTCTGAAGGGCAGAGCCCTAGTTTAATAGTGGTTTTGCGCTTTTCTGATACATCCAGTTTGGAGTATTGTTTTTACCTTTTTGGATACAGGAAGGTTTAACCTGACAGGGATAGCAGGTCTTTCTGTGTTATTTGTTCTTTGATCACAACAAAAGTCATTGAGAAGCATTAAAAAGTTGGGATGACTTTCTGTGTCATGATATCATAGTTTATTATCTGTCAAGGTTATATTTGTACATACCCTTTAGAGTTGTATCTAATATACAATATCTATACACAGTTACTATATGAGAAAAATAATGCAGTGTGTTAAACAAATGAGAAAAAGCTCAATCCTCATAATAGCATTCATTTCCATATGCATAAAGGCACTGGGATTTCTGCATATTAACATCCAAATGTAAATATGATCGAAATATCAAATTATAAAATGAAATAAATATAATAAGCTGTTCAAAAAAACATTTGGAATATTTACAGTATGAACTAAAATTTGTTCCCAGATTTAGCTTTACTGTAGATCACTGAACTAATATTTAGTTGTGTAACCTTAATTTCTGAGAACTGCTTTACATCTTTGTGGCATGGAGTCAATTAGGGTCTGACACCATAACACAGGTCTTCCAGCCCAAGCAGACTGCTCTACGTTCCACAGTTCATTTACATTTTACGGTTTTGCATCAAAAATCTAATTTTTTATATCATTCTACACATTTTCAATTGGATTGAGGTCTGGGGATTGGCATCAATCTTGTTGGTATGGAACCAGGATGTTGCCTGCTTGCTGGTATGTTTGGGATCATTGTCCTGTTGATCACTATATTTACTATTTTGCCATAGGCAAACTTAAACTCTATCAGTTCTCTATCTATTAAACACTAAAACGTAACTTTTATTATATCTAACTCTTAACCTCTATACACACTATTTAAAAACCTGATCTCTAACCTCATCATTTAACCCTTTTTGCTTCTGAAAGAGGGAATAACTCCCTTTCTATCATCAAGTCTGGTGGAACCCCACCTTTTAACAGGAGAGCCTTATATCTATAGCAAAGTACTAGCTTCAGTAAGGGATCCCAAGCCAACTACTTGGGCAGTCGTCTCTAATCTCATAGACACAGAACAAATAAGGCCCCCTTGTGACACCGTCTGCAGCAGGTGACACTTGTAGACAGAGGTGAGAGATCACAATTTAAAACGTCATACCTGACCTCGCCGACATGTTTCGCCAGCTAACCTGGCTTTATCAAGGCTTAGAGGTCCTGTTGAAACACCAATTTCAAGGGCATGTCTTCTTCAGCATAAGACAACATGACCTCTTCAAATATTTTTATATATCCACACTGGTCCATGGTGCCTGGTATGCGATAAATGGGCCCAACTCCAGAGAATAAGAACAATCTTGCTCTAATCTGTCCATAGTATGTTGCACCACTTCTCATTAGTCAATGTGTTTTTGGCAAACTTATTTTTTCAGCAGTGGTATGTTTTGCCCTCTCCAATCAAATTCTTGATGAAAGTTCTTTCTCCTTGGCTACAATGTCTGGAACAACCCACTGTACTCACTGAGAATGGCCTAAAACTAGAAGATACAACATTAGCTTTCCTACTTCATTAAATTGGGTCCATAACTGACACCTGTATCTTCACAGAATGAATGACCTCACTAATTGAAGTCCACACTGCTATTTATTTGAACACCCGGCTGTCATTAAATGATTCAGTTACACCAAATTAGCATCATGCATGTCATGACTGTTGATTTTGATGGTTGCCCGTTACTTGGCTACAACTTCTCATGATTTCTGATGTTAGACCACTTTTATTTTGCGCCTAACTGTACATGTACTGCCTGGATGGCAGGTTCATCCATTCTTTATGTAAACAACCCCATCTTCATGAAACATGGCTGGACCATTAGGTAAATCAAGCACTTCTCACCCTTCATCTCACTCCTACACCCTTGTAGATTGTAAGCTCTTGTAAGCAAGGCCCTCACATCTTGTTTCTGATCTGTAAGTAGATTTTAACTGTGTAACGTTTGTTTTTTGTTTGTCCTTATACCTCTTAATTATAAAGTGCTGCAAAATATGTTGACACCATATAAATAAAGATTAATAATAATAATAATAATAATAATAATAAATAATAATAATAATAATATTCGAAAACTGACTATGTGACCCCTTTTCCACCATTGTGTGTTCCAGTAATTGCTACTAGGCCCTATTGCACTATTAATGCACTGTAAATTGTGATCCCTAAATTAATGCTTTAGAGCATCTCTAAAATGATAGCTCTTGTGGGATATTCTTGATATTAAATGGTTAGTACCTACTGGAAGCAGTCCACAGAACGACAAGCAATGACTTGTCAACAATGTTATGTGCATTCCAGGCTGATGGGAAGCTCGGTGTTCTGATATTCGCATGAATGTTACCTTGACATGTAAAACCTACCTAAATATTGTTGCCAAACCCTTTATGGCAATAGTATTCTTTAACTGAAGTTACGCTTTTCAGTGCAGTCACACTTTAAAAAATCGTTGAACAATTTTTAAGGTATGTTAAGCGCCCAAAACAGCATTGCAACCTCGTCTGATACATGCTTCTTCTGAAGAGGTTTTTGACGAAGTTTTGGATGAGGTTTTGACGTCTGTTTTTACCCATACAAATTAACCCCTTACCGACATTTTATTTACCCATACGGCATGGTCGGGAAGAGGATCCCGCATTTTTATGTATGGGTACGTCATGGAGATCTTGTGAGCTCACAAGTGGATATATAATTTAATTTACTTTGATAATTATCAGAAATTACTTTTTATTATTGTACTGTTGTAAGTTGAGAAATATTGGACATTTCTTACCCCAATAGAAAATCTAGCTCCACTTCGACTACTCTATCTCAGGCAAACTACATTGAAATAGGTCTGTCTGGTCGAGCAGTAATGCGTCAAGTTTTGCCAACCCACTTTCATATATGTGTCTCATAGTTCGAATGTAGTGCGACACACCTCCAGGACGCCCCCACATGTTTGGCGCATCAAAAAGTATTAGAACTGTCGAACAATATGCCAAACATGTTTCTTCGATGCACCAAACATCCCACACTGCTCATTTGGGGCATTTTATGCCAGAAAAGGGCAAAAACTATTTCATACATGTCTCCCCAAGTGTCATGATAGTACATATTAAAAGTGTATCCAACTTTCTGTCATGGTATTTTTTATATGAATGTAGCAGTGTTTAACAGCAATAGCAAGGATGTGTTCTTAGATCACAAAAAGTCAATGAAAAGGAATGAAAAAGTTGTGACCACTCCCTGTGCTGTATACAGTATTTGTTGAATTTGTACATGTTTTTATTAGAGTTGTTAGGAAACACACTAACATGTTGAATCTCTGTCCATTGTTGTGTGTTTAAGTATTTGTCTCTTTATGGCAACGATATTCCATAATTAATGGATGTAGCAGTGTTGATTTGATGTAAATCAATGAATGTTCTCCAGCTCCTTGTGGAATAAAACTAAAAATTACTTTATTTCAAATCTTTAAAATTCATAGCAACCAGCATGAAGTAGCTGATGCGTTTCGGGTGTCTAAAACCCCTATTTGTAGCATTGTATTATTGCTATGAATAAAGGTTTTAGACACCTGAAACGCTTCAGCTACTTCACGCTGGTTGCTATGAATTTTAAAGATTTGAAATAAAGTAATTTTTAGTTTTATTCCACAAGGAGCTGGAGAACATTCATTACTTCACTTGGCTTGTGTTGCCCAGAGAATCCATGGGCTTACTCCATGCTCCGGATAGAGTCTACGCTCTAAGATGATTGCTTGACATTGAAGTGGAGACCGAACGAGTCAGAGCGAGCTTTGTTTGTCAGTGTTGATTTGATAGCAAAGATTTTCATGTTTTCTAATCTTAAATCACAACAAACACTGAAGAAAATTGAAATGAGTTTCTGGGCTGCGATATCAAGTTGCTTTATTTGTTACATTTACCTTTGCTACTTCTGTATGCACATGTAGAAATTGTGGCACATGGTGATAATTTGTAGCAGTGCAGTAAATTTAAGTTTTTATTAGTTTGTGGTGTCACAACGAGGCCCCCTCTCAGATTTAGGTTAGTAGAGGTAACATTTTTATTTATTTTTTTACTTTTAGGGTACGTTCACACAGCGTAATTATGGCACGTACAGTACGTGGCGCAATAAGCCGGGTGATTTGGGAGTCGAGCTGATCAGCGCATACTCCTGAAGCACGAGAGAGCCGGCCCCATAGACATGCATTGCTCGCGGTGCGTAATCGCCGCGAGTAATTGATATGTCACTTATCTCCGCGCACATACAATACAATTGCATTGTACGCGCGGGGGGACGAGGTGTAATCCATAGTTCTCTATGCGCGGTGCGCATCTCCCTGCATATTAATCGCAAATATGCGGCAAAATGCACGCCAAATGTACGCTGTGTGAACATAGCCCTATATGTATTATTTATAACATCATAAGGGTACATATTAACGTTAAATAATTTTTTCAATGCTGTTTTCCTCTGTAATTAGGTATGATATATTATTCCTAGTTACAGAGGAAAATATAGCTTTTTTAGCTACATTTTAGTCTTCTAAGACTCAGCAGCACCCAAGCTGCCTGTCACACTTGCTGTGTTCATCATGAGGACTAGATCAGTAAGTGGCATTGCTTCCTCCTGGACGATATACATGGTGCTCATTGAATGACATGTATTCAGCTAGCTGAAAAGGCAGAGACAATAATAAATTGTCCCTGCTTTCTCTACGGGGAGTCATGTTGTCCTTGACACGGAAATTGTGCAGCTAGTAACTCTGTAGAGACATTTAGAAATGTCTCTGCTGAATAATATGTGGACAAGCCTGATGTCTACATATGTTAGGTGGCTGACAAGCAGTTAACAAGGAAACGGAATCTAATCAGTTGACATTCTAAGTGAAAAACCGTATAGTGTTTACTTCCATGAACCGTAAAACCTGCACATTACAGAAAGTTCATCTTTCCACTCTCCAATGCATTAAAATAAAAAGGAGAAGCTTCTGTCCATTTGTCCCATTTTACATGTTTTTTTTTTTAGTTAGCTAGAATAGAGGGCAAATGAAAGAAAGTAACAAGACTATAGTCTCAGACAAGTGACAAAATACTATATTTTTTATTGTAGAAGCACTGGAGCAATATAAATGGTTGCATAAGAGCACATTGCATGTAATTTACATGAGGTATGATGAACATTCCCAGACAACCTTTTTGTTTAAGAGAAGCAATGATTAATGTAGAATGATTAATAAACCACATCAGTGGATATAATACTCTGCCAGATTGAAATTGCATAATTTGAGGCCCTTTGTTATCTCGTTGACGTCAGTAACCCCTATTTTTCTTTAGCAGTTCTGCTTTCATTTTAATGGGTATAAAAAGACAGTGTAAGGTGACATGCTTGCACACTTGGGGCAGATTACATTGTACGACCTCAGAAGCTACATTCTATACATCAATCCCAATTACCACCTACTTAACCTTTTAACACACCATCTACATTGCCATTAAACCAACCCTGGGGTGCATACAGTACTGTTTGTGTTACTCTCTATAATTTGCTTCAACATGACTGTTGTAAAAGCTAAATGAACTCAAATGTTCCAAATAAAAGTGTTTTTACACTTTTAGAACATCACATACAAAATGAATATCCTTCCGAGCATATACTCAGCTTGTTATAAACTGGATGGACAAACAAAATTAATAAAGTTAAGCAGTGTCAAAAGAGCAGTGACCCCCTGTAATTCGATGTGAAAGCACAGTGCACATCCTCCGGTTCAAAACAGTCAATCTGTGTTTCTTAAGTAGATGCCCTTAAAGGACTGTCAATGTGTTTCTAGTCTTTCTCTCTTTATCATGTTATTCAGTAGTGACAGTTAGGTACTGACCCAACATATATTAACTGGCCTGACGCATTCAATTGTTGAAGAGGAGAATTCCCTGTTTACTTAGTGCCAAGCAGTCCCTTTAGGACATGTCCAATTAGAATTTAAAACGTCTTTTTTTTTGTTTTCATTTTGCAACCTTTATTATAACAGATTGATTGCAAAGTCAAAATGCTATACAGGCTGTTCCTTGTTAGGAGGAACAGAACCTGCTGGGAAATGGTTTCTTTGGCCATGGACACTGACAAAGAAAAATGTCAGTTGCTGATTATTCAATTGAAAGTCATTAAAATAAAGTGATTATCTTAATCTTATTAATTAAAGAAATGTTTCATGTAGTCCTATGGTTTTCTGCCTTAGATGCATCCTCACTGACACATTTTAAAATTGACGACATACTAGCAAACCAGAAGGTAGAACAGAAGACAACGTTTGGTAACTATGTTTCTTATAGCCATGCAGAAATGATATGCAAAAGTAACAAGAAGTGATGCAATATTGGTCTCAAACACATGGCCCACAGTCACTTGTAACCCCTGTAGCTGTTATTATGGCCTGTAGGGTACTCGAGTTACCTAGACATCCTTAGGGATGCTGGAGACCTGGGACCAGAATTTACTCTGATCACAGTCAATAATTCTCTTTGATGCCGCAGTTAATAGGGACTGTAGCATATAAGGGATTTCAAAGAGGGAGAACACTTCCTTGTGTCCTCCATGAGCACACTGCTGTCCGATCATGGGGTGCTCATGGCTGCCATGATAGCCTGAGGCCTAAAAACAGTCTCCTATTTGTCTGTTATGTAGGCCTGCTAGACCTTGCATGGAGACAGGGCTTGACAGTCTGACTCAGAGCTGGCACGAAACATTGCAGTACACTTATGTACTGCTAATGTATCATAACATCAATCAAGTAATCTCAGTCCAGTGCCATCTCATATTGGGAAAAGTAAAAGAAAATCTAAAACAGTAAAAAGATGATATTACCACTTGTGTAGCGATCTGGATAATAGGGGCTGGTGGTAGTGGGCTGCAGGGGAAATTTGCCGGCGCATCCCTGTTTACTACCACCCCAGCCCAAAACCACCAGCCCTTAGCTTTTTTGTCCATGATTTTTGGTGGGACTGCGGCTTGAATCTACATCTGATGCCTTATAGCACTGGCCTATATCCTCTACTGCTGTGCAACCTATTGCCTTTTGGACCACCATGTTATCTCTCTGGTGTCACTTGATAAAGGCACTTAAAGCTGAAACATTGACATTTGACATCCTACATCTATTCATATAACATTTGCTCCACTTTTTATTTGTATTTATGCAGTAATTGAGACCAAATATTGTCTCTCCTACCGTCACTCTACTTATATCTTGTATTCGCATGATCCATCGGACTTATGTCATAATAAATTATCTTGTCCTACTGATGCAGAGGAGCAAAGTAGAAGACAGTTGATATGGTGCGAGAGCTGGGTGACAGTTTGTAATCTGTAGAAAAATGTATGGTAAAGTATTTAGCTGCATCCAATAGTTTGAAGAAAGGGGTCTATCTTACCCCTGAAACGGTTGTCCATACTTCTCCTATCTGCATGGGAAGCAATACTGTGAAATGAACACTGGTTTAGCAAAAAATAAGTGTACCACTTTTTTCTATGATGTTTTGTCAGTGCTTCGAAAAATTGTATGAAATATCAAAAAAAAAAACTACTATGCACAGACTAAGTTAATAAAATGTGTTAAAAGGCAACAATGCTATGATTGGTATATACAAACTATTAGATGCAGTACTACAAAAAAGCAATGAGGAGGCTCTGAATTATAGACCATTGGTGGTATTACCGACTTTAAAAAGAGCGGACTAAATATATAAAGAAACAAAGTATTTAGCTTCTGCTAAAACCCAACTTCTATTGTAGTTGTGACAGACAACTGCACATTGGATGAATAAAATAATAAAGGGGTTATCTAAACAAAGACAACCCTTACCAAGTAGCAACTGCTGGATTGATCAGTTGACCAAACCTCATTCTGCATCCTGCTGATTTTCCTAAGGGAACTGAGGACAGTCAAGCATTTCCAAGTGAATGGATGTACATTTAACACATGTGTGGCTAAAGTAATCTGGAATGGAGTTGCTTATATAAAGTGGCTCTCCACTGAGGTTCATGATGAGTTGTCCTAAGTATTGTCACCCCCTACCCTGTTTCCCCGAAAATAAGACATTCCCCGAAAATAAGACCTAACGCATTTTTTTTATGCAATTCAGTTTGGCTGCTTATGCTGATGTTTGTGATGAAATCACTACAGTATATTAATACATGTTGATTTTTGTTCAGCAATAAATGTGAATTCTTGTCCATGGAAAAATAAGACATCCCCTAAAATAAGTCTTAGCTCGTCTTCAGGAGCAAAAATTAATATAAGACACTGTCTTATTTTCGGGGAAACAGGGTATGATGTTCATATGCCTTAATAGAGCACATGGTCTGTGTTATAGCTATTAGACAACCCATTAACACAATAGAAAACTTAACTTTAGGGGAACATTTTCTTTAAAGTAAATACTGTAAAGAAACTATGGGCGACATGTCCTATTAGGGCTGTGCGATCTTTTTGGTGTATTTTGCAGCAAAAAAACTGTTGACGTCCTATTCTCTATATAAATGAACTGTTGTACACCAAAACTAGGCACATCATACAAAAGGCACGACACATCTGAATGTGCCTAAAGTAGGTGCAGCAAATATGCTAGCAATGATATGCTGTGCGCCTAAACTAGGCGCACCAATTATACTATGCAAGGTATAACAGACGCCATATTTCCGACAGGTTATTTCATTCAGGCATACTGTGCACTTATTTAATGCACCTTAAAACTGGCATGGCGTCACCTCTTTTCTGACATGTCATCCTATATTTTCAACTGCTGTTTGTGTTTAACGTGTGATATTTTATCATTTAAATTTATAATTTGTATTTACCTACTGTGTTGATTACTAAGTTGTTTTTCTCTTCTTGATTTTTTTTACAGAAAAATGTGATGAGCCCTTAGTTGCTGGTCTTCAACCACAATCCTTTAAAAGTTCATCAGTAATGTCTGGAATTTATGCCCCAGTGTATGCTAAGCTGAACAGGAGGGAAGGTAAGATACCTGCTTTAAATACTGAATGCAAAGTACATCAAAGAACATCGTTGTCATTAAGTTTTTTTTTCTTAGATTTAGTATGTGCCGCAATACGGTCGGATTTACAATGGTACTGCCACTTATTGTGCCTTATTTCGCGTCGGAATCACCCCATGTAAAGAATGGGGATTGTAATTCTGTTCCAAAATACGTGCCACACTTAGTGACATCAGTTACAAATCACTTGCAAATAAGTGTCACTAAATTAGCTGTAAATACGTTCTGAACAAACCCTAAAACCCCAAGTGAAGAATTGATTCAGATATAAGGCGCATCGGACTATAAGGCGCACTTTCGATTTCTTAGAAAATCATAGGCTTTTATGTGCGCCTTATAGTCCGAAAAATACGGTACAATGAATATTACATAGATAAGCATGGTTCCTTTGTGAGGCAGAAGAGGAGGGGAGATTAGCAGTAGAGGAGAAAGGGCCAGGGTTAGGAGAGATATCCCCTGCAGTGAGAAGCGAAAGAATAAAAAGATTGGTCAGTGACATAAGTGAGCGATAAAAAGATTGGTCAGTGACATAAGTGAGCGACGTTTGTGTTGCACCATGAAAATTTGTGATTTGGGGTAGTTGAATAAGGCAATGGGATGTAAACATGGGTAAGAGAAGTAGTAAGGAGCTGATGTAGAAAAATTCTCTTGAGGTATAAATGGTTTGTCAAAAAGGAGGCAAATGACTTTAACATAGATTGTAGCAGTGAGCATGGTAAATAATGTGTTCTTTAAAAAGACCGGTTGCTCACAAGAACGTAAAAAATCCTGGTCCCCTTCTGCCCACTTCTGTCCTGTCATATTTTATAAAACACACTTAGAAAGCTTGAGCTCAGAAAGCTGGCAATTCAAAGCTGGCCTCAAATTTAATTAGTGAATCCAGTTGACAAAATTGGTCAGAGATACAATGCGGCAACATAGTAATAGAGAGGAAAGACATGAAAAAGAGATGCATTGTATATCATTTGCCAGACACATAAACAGAGGGTAATTTTGGAAAGCATTTACACATTCCAAGAGATATAAGAAAGCACAGTGAATTATAGCAGTGGGTATGGTCAGTTACTGGGTTCTGTAGTAGTACAGATTAACATACCAGGAGATATGAGAAAGCACAGTAAAGTATTGCAGTGGGTATGGTCAGTTACTGGGTTCTGTAATTTAACAGATTAGCATACCAGGAGATATGAGAAAGCACAGTGAATTATAGCAGTGGGTATGGTCAGTTACTGGGTTCTGTAGTAGTACAGATTAGCATACCAGGAGATATGAGAAAGCACAGTAAAGTATTGAAGTGGGTCTGGTCAGTTACTGGGTTCTGTAGTAGTACAGATTAGCATACCAGGAGATATGAGAAAGCACAGTGAATTATAGCAGTGGGTATGGTCAGTTATGGGTTTGTAGTAGTAAGATTAGCATACCAGAGATATGAGAAAGCACAGTAAGTATTGCAGTGGGTATGGTCAGTTACTGGGTTCTGTAATTTAACAGATTACATACCAAGGATATGAGAAAGCACAGTGAATTATGCAGTGGGTATGGTCAGTTACTGGGTTCTGTAGTAGTACAGATTAGCATACCAGGAGATATGAGAAAGCACAGTAAAGTATTGCAGTGGGTATGGTCAGTTACTGGGTTCTGTAATTTAACAGATTAGCATACCAAGAGATATGTGAGAGCACAGTGAATTATAGCAGTGGGTATGGTTAGTTGCTGAATTCTGTTGTACAACAGATTAATTTACCAAAACATATAAGAACGCAAACCTTATTGGGTCTTCCTGCTCCACAAACTCACCAATAAACTTTTTCTGCAGGTTGAGGAATATTCACTCCTTTACAGTAGATGAAGAACCAGAACCATGGTCAATATTTGAACAGTTAAAATCTTCCATTGTCACCACTGTACCAGCTTGTAGAACATGCTCTGTTTATGCAACTTAGTGTCTAAGTCATGAGTTTTGTCATAATTATACCTGAAACAGTGTTTACCTCCTTTCTTAGTTACACCCACATAGTTTCTACAACCTCCCAAGATTTATGTCCCTTAGCTCCTGCTGTCTTTAACTTGTTATACATGGCACAAGAAGAATTCCAGAGGATACAACCAACCCTGGGATAATGAAGGCAACAAATAATAAGGTTAAAATGGTCTTGGTGAAAAAATATTTTATCCAGTTCCTAATTATAGAATCCCTAATTTGCCCTACCTGTGTTATCAACATCTTCCTCTCCTGACTACAAGTTTGGCTGTTATAGTACATGTTAAAAAGAGCAGTATCTGCAGTAGTTGCATTTTCTTAGATTGACTCCCTTGCATTATCACCCAGTTTGCCTAATTTACTTAGAAGTCGTGAAACAGAACCTTTCTGTTCTGGAAATCTTTTCTATTCTACAGTACCCCAGTTTACATTTTTATATCTACTCCTCTAACTGCTTGTTTAGTGAGCAGCATGCTTCCGTGAATGTTGTCAGTTGACCTTTATATTTGCATTACACTCCTCTAAAGCTATAATGTAAGCTTCCTGTATGTAAACATACATCTGCCACATTGGTATTCACTCTGAAACTTCCACTACAGTTATGCGCATACAGTGTACTGAGGAAAACCTCCAATCCTGCTAGCTATAAAGCCAACTATAGAGAATGGTAAAAAAATTTACCTGGTGGAACTTAAAGGGGTTTTCTCACCACAATGATTAGCTTTTAATATGCGGGGAAAGGCTATTACCAAATACATTGCTGATTTGATTTCTCTTTGTTCAGGAGATAAAGGAGATTTTATCCACTGCTAGGGTACACAAGTTTCTATTGGTTACCAACCACCTTTCCCTGCACTTTCTTTCTCTTATCTGATTGCTCCAAGCTGCTATCTGACCATGGTGAGTCACTCCCAGCTGAGACTTATCTCTAGCACATGAGTTTGTTTATGTAGGTTAATGAATAGCTTTAATCCTTAGGGCTCTGTAACCTTGTGAACTACAGATTCCAAATCTCTAGCACTCATGTCACTAACAGGCATAGCTAGGAATAGCAGAGCTGATGTGCTATAGAACCACCCACAGGATAACCAAGAAGTGTGAGTCTAAAGCCAACTGTGAAAAAGCATAATGAGACACCTCCTTTAATTCCTGCCTTCATCTACACTTAAGCCAGTTTCACACATGGGTATCACAGGCATGTTTTTCCATTAATTAGGATGTCAAGTGTTTCAGTCTGACCAAACTCGCTGCATCATAGCATTCAAACACTTCTAGGCATTTGGATCAGTAAACCAGTAGTTATACCGGGACAGTCAAGAATATTACAGATGCAGATATTGACCCATAATATACTGGAAAAAAACAAGGCTAGTTCACAAGC
This sequence comes from Phyllomedusa bahiana, assembly GCA_025379985.1. Classification (NCBI taxonomy): domain Eukaryota; kingdom Metazoa; phylum Chordata; class Amphibia; order Anura; family Hylidae; genus Phyllomedusa; species Phyllomedusa bahiana. The sequence continues at coordinate 129,784 of JAODAL010003534.1, forward strand.
CACTTAGTTCAGCAATGTATTATACCCGGGATAGGTAACCTATTGGACTGGAAGAGCCTAAAATTCTACTGTAAATGGCTATGATCATGTTGTGATGGTGCTGATAGATGACAGTGGGAGTTCCATCCCTTTGTCAACCAGTTAGATGCAATGGTGGGTATTGACCGTAGCATCTGAGGTGTTAAATGGCTGGGATTGGAGCTAGCTTGCATCCCAAATGATTCATCAGGAGCCCGGTTTTATATTGCAGTCCCCTCCCTGTACAGATGGTGAAGGCACAGCTTCTGAGCCTATAACATCCTAGCGCTGTAAATGCTGGCATACTTGCCAAGTGTTCTGATGGTCCAGGAGAGTTGAGAAGTCATGCAGCAAAGGATGGGAACCCATTCCCTACAACCCTAGTTGTGCCTGTACCCAGAGGCTTTTAACTATACCTCTGCCACATTGAGGAGTGAGAGTATAAATATGATCCTTGGATTTGTTTGGTCAGGGTTATTGTATGTGAGCATTTTATAAAATTATAGGAAATCAGTGAAGTCTTTCATATTTGTCATTTTGTGTGAATATCTCATGGTTCAGGTCACAAATTACTCAGAATTGCTACACTGGTCAAAATCTGATAATTTCTGAACCATGACAAATTGATTTGCTGATCTCTTCTAATGTTGTGTGAGGAACAGTTTGGAGAGAATTGCTGACTATTTTCATCCTTTATTCATTACTTCCTTCCAGTTCTCAAAGGATTTTTATCTATACAGTACATTACAATGATTTGCAAAAATGCCAAGATGTTTAAAGCCTATCTGCCGCGCATATGACTGCTTACTTTTATGAAGTAAATGTAACTGACAACAAATGTCATATCACTAGCACAATTGTAATCTACAGTACTTCAATCATACTCACTACTATTGAAAACACACACATATTATGGGGATAGGGTTAAAATCAATAATTAATTTTGTAGAAAACCTGAAAACTGACAGCCTGTTAGTAATGCACATTTTCTACATGCTGTGTTGTTTTGATTGAATAAAGGAAATCATCTGGAAATTAAAAGATCTGCACTTTAAAAGTGAGAAAAAAAACTTTTTTTTACAGCATTTTAACTTTTGCTAGGTAAATATAAGATGCAATGTAAGAAATACATCTGTAAAGAGATCATCTAATATGCAAATTTAAAGTCATATTTTAGAGGGATAGTCTAATCAAGATAATGCTTGTCCTTATGTCCTTTTAGTCAAAAAGGAGTCTATAAAGCACAAAAGAGAGAAATTTTGTAAGAGCAGTGCCCACATTGTCAGACCTTGACTTTTGGATATGGAATGAACCTTCACTCCACCTACTACAACCCAAATGACCATAATCATAAACACTGGAAAAAATGCACAAAAATGTTTTATTTGGTGTCAAAATGGCTACAGCTTTATTAAAATCACAGGAGTACAACAGTTTCAGAAGGAGTCAGGTGAAGTGCTAGACCATTGTATGAGATCCCAAGCTGTCTAACATATAGCACCTGGCTAGACAGTACGCCATGCAATTACGCCAGGTGTTCGGGATGCGCGCTGATCGGCACGTACTCCCGCGATGTGGGAGGGCCGGCAGCCCGCTGGCCCCATAGGCTGCCATTACATGCATTACATGTCACTTATCTCCCTGCGTCTACAATACGATCGTATTGTACGAGCGGGGAGAGGAGGCGTAATCCATAGTTCTCATAGAGAACTATGGATTACCGTAAGAATGGGGCGCATATCGCGGCGTACTTCGCTCTAATACGAGTAAAATGTGACCCATACTTACGGTAATCAAAATAAGCCGAGTGAAAATACCCTAAGAGATGACAATGGGAAGACCCAGAAGAGCAGAGCTACCCTGAAGATAGATACAGAAGAGTCAGTGTACCTATCTTTTATAACTTCCTAATCTGACCCCACCCGCTGGTGTTGTCATGGTTACTCCCGCCAAGGCCTTGAGTAGCTGCAAATGGTTACATTTCTATAACACATCACACTTGGACATGACTCACAGACATGCTCAGAAGCTACACTCGGGGTGAAAAAGAGGTCAATTCCAGAACATTCTCAATGCAGTGATATAGAACAACATTATTAAATCTTCTAACCTTTTAGTAGTGTGTTGTTCCACCAACTCCTGCACACTACTTTTAACCCATCTTCACATTATAGTGGAAGTATAGTATTTTTCATGGTCTCTTATGAATTGTGGTTTTTTGTAATTATACTCACCTCAAAAAAAATTTAAAAAGGGTGGAAAAAATTAATTGCTTATTAATAGATATAGAAATTTTTGATACATAATCGTATCAATATTTAAAAAAATTTTATGCCCGTGTATTTGCTTTGTAACACTGCATCATTATTCTATTTCGCTCACAGTGTTGACCTTTGACCCCTCTTTGGGCCCTTCATAGTTCAAAGCTACTCCCCCCCACCAAAATGATTAGACTGATTCATACAAAAACTTTTTAAGCACTTAAACCCCCCAAATTATGGATATCAATAAAATTTTAATCTCTGTAATGCGACAACAACTTAGACATAAAAATAGTTTGGCTCCTACTTAAGGGGGACAGTAGTAAAAGCTTGGTGATTAGAGTAGGCTTTGGTGGGATTTGTAATTATCCATCACCCCCTATTATGTGTCATCGGACAAATTGGGGGTGCATTTGGAACCAAGGGGCTCCCCTTTTCCCCTTGTACGAACTATGCATTGATAACATCTGTAACTGCAGCTAAGTATCATTCTATTCTATTTATGTAATAAATCTTTCATTTTTTGTATATTCTGCCTGATTGTAATTAATTTCTTGACCACCAATCAATCACCCGCTTACAGGAAGTCATGTGAATTCTAAATATGGTAGCTTGTAAGTCTTTAACAATTAACGCTGTGCAAGGATCATCTGTAGATCAAAAGCCTATATGTAGTATAATACCACACATGATTAATGAAAAACAAAATTTATGGGTGATTTCTATAACACTTGGTGAAACAGGCATAAAGGAGCTGTAAAATATCTCCAGTCATGTAAATCATCAGAATTGTTCAGGATGTGGTGCACTATGTGGTTCTTGCATGGATGTGCAATATAGTCAATGGAAAAAGAAAAGCAAGGCATTGTAAACCTTTACCTTTCATGTTGAAGATGAGAACACTGCACATGACATCCTTAGCTAAATTAAGAGAATCTTTACATCGGAAGCAAAATTTTATAAAGAAACAAGAACCAATTAATTGAAACAGATATGTTTAATTTAAAGAGAACTTGTCACATAGGTTATGCCCCCTTGCTGAGGACAGCACAAGTTAGTGACAGACATGCTGTTTCCAGCACTGTGTCCCGGCTTATTTTGGGCCGTAGCTCGCCCTGTATTTCGCGCCGTACTGCACTAAATACGGGCCGAGATATGTCCCAGTCATTCGGTAATCCACAGTTCTCATAGAGAACTATGGATTACGTCTCCTCTCCCTGCTCGCACAATGCGGCGGGCAGGGAGAGAAGTGACATGTCAATTATTCACGGCGTATACACGCCGAGAATAACGAATGTCTATGGGGCCGGCGGCCTGCCAAACCCCCCGCACCATCTCCGCTCCCAAGCACACGGCGTAATTGTGGGCGAAATACATCCAACAATTATTGCCGCGTGAACATAGCCTTAGTCTGTAAGATGCTGTAGTTTTAGTGTATTTAATGCTCAAATCTGCAGTTTTCAGCCACAAAAAAGTCATATAAAGAGTCAGTTTTTTCATACCCCGCCCACCTGAGGCTAGCCCCGCCCACCTCAACTGATAAGTCTATTACTCTGAATAGGTAGAAACATGTGAATAATTGTCAGGTGGGTGTGGCTAGCCTTTGGTGGGCAGGGCCAACAACAGCTCATGAATAAGATTTGCGCATTAAATACTCTAAAACTCCAGCATCTTACAGAATAAGGGACATCGTGCTGGGAACAGCAGGACTGACACTAGCTTGTGCTGTCATCAGCAGGGGCGGCATAACCTATGTGCTAGGTTCCCTTTAACAGAGTAATAAGCAGAAGGTGCCAGATCAAAAGATGTATATATGCTATAACAGATACAGTATCTTAACCCCTTAATGACCCTGGGCGTATGAGTACGTCCCAGGGCCGCTAAGAGGCTTTGCAGGGGGATCGCTCCGCGACTCCCCGCACAGCCGCCGGGTGTTAGCACCCGGCCGTTATAGCGCAAACGGGCAGTGTTGCCCCCGCTGTTTAACCCGTCAGACACCGCGACAAAGATGGCCGCGGCGTCTGAATGAAGGACGATCGGTGCCACGCACTGATCGTCAGGGTGATCGGCACCGTCGCAGCATAGCTGCAACGATCCAACCCCCGGACATGGAAATGGGGAGCCTTGGGAGGGCTCCTTTCACTTCCATGTCCTGGTTCGTCCCACTTCCGTCCGCAGACATTAAGTGGGGAAACTGCCATCTTGGTACACTCTAATGCATTGCCTATGCAATGCATTAGACTGTATTGACAATTGCACCACCTAGTGGTAAAGTACCATAGGTGGCCTCAATGTTAAAGTAAAAAAAATAAATAAATAAATAAAGTTTTACAGTACAAAAAAAAGTATTAAAAGTTCAAATCACCCACCTTTCCCCATTTTACAAATAAAAATAATAAAATAATAAAAAAGTTACACATATTTGGTATCGCCGCGTCCGAAAAAGTCCGATCTATAAAAAAATAACATCATTTATCCCGTGCGCTGAACACTGTAGAAGAAAAAAATTTCAAACGTCAAAATTGCGTTTTTTGATCATTTTATGTCACTTAAAAAATGGAATAAAAGTGATCATAAAAGTTGCATCCATTCCAAAATGCTAGCGATAAAAAGTACACTTCAGCCCACAAAAAATGCACCCTCACTGATGTCCGTAGGTGTTAGTACAAAAAACGTTATTGGTCACACAAACTGGCGCCGCAAATTTAAAAAATAGAAAAAGTTTGGAATTTTTTTACGGTGCCAAAACATAACGGAAACCCTACATGTTTGGTATTGCCGGATGCGTATCAACCTGTAGAATACAGAAAACACAGTGTATTGACCGAATATTGAACACCTTAAAAGCAAAACCCCCACAAACATGGCGGAAATACGTTTTCTTTCACAATTTGTTCCACTTGGAATTTTTTTACGGTTTCCCTGTATATTCTATAGTATAGTGAATAAAACCATTAGAAAGTACATCTTTTTCCGCAAAATAAAAGCCCTCATGTGTCTATGTAGGTGGAAAAATAAAAAAGTTATGGCTCTGGAAAGGCGAGGAGGAAAAACGAACGTGTCAACAAAAAAAAAACGCCGGGTCCTTAAGGGGTTAAACATACCATTTATAAGCCTGGGTATCCAAAAACAGGAAACCCCAGCTCAGGAGGTAAAGTCATGCTGATAACAAATTATAATAATTACTCATGTTAATTTTCTTTTTTTCTTCTGCTATTATGTTCATGAACATACATTAGTTAACATAATTATCTTTTGTGAATTCAGTCTATTAGATGAAAGTTGAATGGTTCACTGACTCTCCAGTTTATTCCTGTGGATGTGTTGCTTTAATATGATTATAAGATGTTCACACGGCTGAATGCCAGCATATAGCAGCCCGTACTATGTGCGTCGCTATACACCGGGTGTTTTAGACCTACTTGTGCGTGTACTTCTAAAGCATTCTGGACTGTCCCTCACTCACTTCTTTCTCCCAGCGCGTACTTTGCACCAGGGAAAATGGTAGGTAACCGTAGCTCTCAATAAGAGCTATGAATTACTATATTTGTGGGGCGTACTTTTAGCGCAATTACACCCCAAAGTACGGCCTGCAAATACGCTGTGTGAATATAACCTAACAGTAAAGTCCTGTAATTTGAAACATTGCCACTTATTAGGAGAAACATACAAATGCCTATACCACATGTTGATAATACACCCAGTTTAGCAATGGTCAGTGGGCCAAAGAGGACCAATGTAATTTTTTTTGGCAGAAAGCACTTTTTCAGTTGAAGTCCAAAAATGGCTACTTGAATAAACATGGATTCCAAGCAGGATTTTAAATCTGCAGCATGTCATTTTATGATGTGGATATGTTATGTATTTGTTACAGATTTTCCCATTGACTTTAATAGGCAATTAAACATTTAGCAAGAATTCACAATTGTTGCAGTTTTTGCTTTGAAAATGCTGCAGATCCACTGCAAAATACTTATATGCAAGTTTAACACATAAAACTGCCTTCTACTTGAAATTGTGCCTTCCTGTATTTTTATATTTGGAAGACTATTAAATATTGTTTTTATATGCTGAATTCTGGGATATCATTTAAACACATTGGGCCTCATTAATCAAATGAGAATGTTGTTGCCCAAAGCATACCTCCCAACTTTTAAAGATTGCAATGAGGGACACATCAGGCCACACCTCTACCCGCACCCAAACATATGACATCACACCAGGACACACCTCTAAGCACACCTATACAACTTACATCACATCAGGACACACCTAATGACAACCCACCTAAATTAATAATGCCACACCCCCTCCAGAAGACCAACACAACAGCTGTGTTACTGGAGTATATAGATATGTATTTATATAAAGTATTGTATTGTATATACATGAATTCATTCAAATAGCTGTAAGAAATGTTCCATGGATGATACCTCTATAAATTGGTCATACAGTGACCACACAATACTGCTATACAAGGAACAAATATTATCGTACCGTCACTGACCAAATCAAGACTAATGACATTAATGATACCACTATACATATATCAAATAATACTGCCACATTATGACCACATATCACCACTATGTAGTGACTGAATAATAGAGCACATCATGACCACATATCACTACCACATCACGACTGAATAATACAACAACACCATGACCACATATAACACACACATAGTGACTGAATAATGCTACCATTTCATGCCCACATGTCACCACCACATAGTAAATGAATACTAAAGCAACATCATGATCACATATCACCACCATATAGTGACTGAATAATACCACAATATCGTTACCAGATATTATCATAACATAGTGATTGAATAATACCACCACATAGTGACTGAATAATACCACAACACCATGACCATATATCACAACTACATAGTGACTGAATAATACTGTCATACTGTTTCTGAATCTAAACCATTACACTACTACCAATATTCCCACCATAGAATAACCATGCGGGGGTAGACACCAGTTGAATATAGGCTCTCTGCAGACATATTACTGCAATACAGGGGATGGAGTTAAATTTTAATACAACTGGATTTCTTGGACTACGTCGGACCAGCATTGCATCTACTTCTTTATTTAAATGGTCAACAAGGGCTGGTGTTGAGGAATATTTATTTAACTAATTTTTCTTTTATTTCTGTGTTTTTATTCCAGTGTTATTAATAGAAGTGTTTGACAGATTCCTCTTCATTACTATTGCTGAGGCTTGGTGTCAGCTAACAGTGTTTTTTGGCACCACAAGGCTGACACTAACCCACTGTGACTTTTATCCCAGTACCCAATGTACCAGGGGTACTGGGAAGAGCAAGGTTACCATCAGAAAGCGGACCATCTAATGTGATGATCTACTTATGGCGCAGGTGCGGGCTTGTATTTTTAGGGTGAGAAAGGCCATTATATATGGACCTTCCCATCTTAATACTATCAGCCTGGAGCTACCGGTTTTACCTCAGATGGCTAAAAGTGGCAGGAACCAATGTCCCTTAGTTTTCATTCTTTATTAAAAGTCTAAAAAGATGTGTATTTTTTTTTAAATGACTTGGTTGTCCTACCATTTTATATAACCAGCCAAGGTAAAACCGACAGCTACAGCCTGATTTTATCAGGATGGGAAGGTTCACCCTAAGGCCGTGTTCACACGGCTTATTCCCGACGGATTTGTGAGCCGGATTACGCGCACAAATCCGCCGTGAATCAGGGGCGGGACGGGGGCGGGGCCGGAGCGCGGCGCGGAGCTAGCCGCGTACCCCGACCCATAGACAATGCATTGTTTACGGCGCAGTACGGCGCCAATCCGTGGCAAAATAAGCCGTGTGAACGAGGCCTAAGATTACCAGTCCGTAGCCCCTCAGAAGTGGAGCTTAGATGCTTCCCTGGGTAATAGTGACAGGTGGTTAGTGTTAGGCTTACCGTGACAAAAAAACACTGCTAGTAATGTAGAGGCATCTGTCAGCCTCATCTATTACTAGCAGTGTAAGAAAATGAAAAAAAAAAAAAAACCTCAGAAACAGGAAAAAACTATTTATTTTAATAAATTCTCCAAAACCAGCCCTCAATTACCATTTTATGAAATAAATAGAGGCAATGATGGTCCATTAAAAACCGTTGTATTCCAATAAGGAAACCTGTAAAAAAATAAGCAAAACCCAGAAACCCTACAGATGGGGCATCACCCAGTTTTCCCGGACACTGAATAGCCTATCCAGTACCTGGGAAAGCTGGGAGACATCCCCCACAGCAGGTGTCTAGGAAAGTTGAGTGACACCCCTCCTCTACAGCAGGCACCCAGTTTTCTGGATGCCTGCTTTGGGTGATGTCACACAGTTTTCCCAGTCACTGATAAGTTAATTCCCTTACTTTCCTCTGCTGTGCTTGCAGCTGCAGCTAGGCTGTATGTCATCCCCCAGCGCCACTGTTCTTCTACATTTGCTGATTGTCATGGCTGCAAGCGTCTGTAACAGCCAGCAAGCTTGTTCCCACTGTTTGTGCGTCCTGCTGACGCCAATTCTACACTCAGAATCCGCTTCCAATCTTGGTGTACAGTTTTTTACACTGTACCCTATGTAAAATCAGTGTCGTTATTCAGATGACGCTGATTTCACATGAGTACCAATAATAATTGGTATCCGAGGCAAAAACCCATCTCGGCAGTTTGGGTCGTTTCCTCCCAGAAATTCTATGCTGTGTCCCGGGCCAAAAAAGCTGTCGTACGAACCTACTCTTAGACAGATTTGATAAATGAAGCCCAGTATTTTTCATGTACCATATTCTGCAATAAACTCCACAGCAGCAAATCTGCAACAAAGTCAGCAAAATCCACACAATTTGCAGGTTTCCCGCAACCTACAGTAACACGGCAGATTTCCCACTACAAAAAATTGTTCTGTGTGAGAGTACCATAGAAGTGATGGGAAGTGAATGCAGCTATTTTCAACTGATGGAAACTGTATGGTGCTAAAAATCACTCCTTAAAGGGACACTTCCATCAGAAAGAACTATTTTTGTTAAAACCAATATTCCAGGAAAACAATTTTTTTCAGTAATTTTTGGCAGCATTTTTTTCTATATTTCATCAGTTCTGCAATTAAAAATTGCATTTCAGGTATTGTCTTGCTGAGAAATAAAACTACAGTATTGCGAGGCAGACTAATCTCACTTTTCGGCAGCTTCTGCTTATCTCAACGTAGTCTTATTATAAATAGCAGATAATGAGATAATGACCTAATGATCACTCTATTGTTCTCTGGAAAAGGGATAGAGAAGATAAGCCCGGACCACAGGGCTATACACAGCAATACATGAAAAGATAACATGGTAATCTTTTTCTGCACTGAGGACGGGATTTCTTCATGCTTATCAGGTTATTGCTGATTGGAATTACAAAAACACACAAAAAATAGGACATTTACTTAGAAAACACTACCATTTGGGCCTTGTTCACAGCTCAATGGCTGGACTAGACTGGGCCCAGGAGCAGGCATCTCTAGCCTTATATGCTCCTGGGCAAAAAGCTAACGGGTGCAGCTGATTGCTGAATAACAACTCAAAGATCCCACAGCTAAGGAAACACTTAAATGATACAGACTGCACATTAGCTTGGTACCTGTTCACACACCAGCATGCAGAAAAACCACAGTATAATGCATGGAGAGACTGCAGATATGCAAAAATACCCATTAAACAACCACTCACACATCCTCAGGGCATGAGGGGGGTGGCTGACGGTATTACAATTGCATATAGATAAAGCAATACATAAGGGTGCAAACGTGTGGTGCACCATGCTGGCTTACAGCCTCTTAGTGACGCCCATACTAACAGATTAGGCGGGCTGCCCAGCACTTCTGGGTATCCAACACAAAACATAGTCACCCTTAGCTCCCCAGCACTATTGGACAGGTAAAAAATGTCATACTGGAAAAATTTTAAATACAAGGCATTAGTTGGTACCAGGGCCCCAAATACGCAAGCTCGCAACCGGCGTCAACGGTCCTCATGTCTTGCAACTCCCTACACTAATAATTTACAAAAAAAACCAGGACATTACTTACTTAGAAAACACCACCATTTTGGGCCTTGTTAAAAGCTCAATGGCTGAACTAAACTGGGCCCAGAAGCAGGCATCTCTAGCCTTATATGCTCCTGGGGAAAAAAAAGCTAACAGGTGCAGCTGATTGCTGAAGAACAACTCAAAGATCCCACAGCTTAGGGCACACTTAAATGATACAGACTGCACATTAGCTAGGTACCTGTTCACACATCAGCATGCAGAAAAACCACAGCATAATGCATGGAGAGACTGTAGAAATGCAAAAATACCCATTAAACAACCACTCACACATCCTCAGGGCCTGAGGGGGGGGGGGGTGGCTGCCGGTATTACAATTGCATATAGATAAAGCAATAACTAAAGGGTGCAAACGTGTGGCGCACCTGCAGGTTGGCTTACAGCCTCTTAGTGACACACATACTAACAGATTAGGCGGGGGATGCCCAGCACTTATGGGTATCCAACACAAAACATAGTCACCCTTAGGCTCCCCAGAACTATTGGGCAGTAAAAAATGTCATACTGGAAAAGGTTTTAATATGAGGAATTAGTTGGTACTGGGGCATTTCAAATTCGCATCTCCCATTATACTGTGTTTTATGCATGCTGGTGTTCCGTGAGCAGGTCTACCAAGCTTATGTTGCAAGTATGTAATCATTTAAGTGTGCCCTTAGCGGTGGGATCTTTGAATTTCAATTGTTTAGCTTTTTTTAACAGGAGCATTAAGGCTAGAGATTAGAGTGGGCGAACCAAAATTGATTCTAACGAAGTGGAAATTCGTTTAGAATTTCAGAAAAACTTCGGTTATGAGATGAAGTCGAGTTTGGGGTACTTAGGGTGAACGAAGATGTGCTTTTGATTGATAAATGGCCTGCGAGCACATGGCGCTACATGGGGGCAAAGCATCTGGGGAGGAAGATGGGCATCGCCTGCATGACATGTGCAGAGATGAAAGCCAATCAGAGACGGCGGTTCTGTGACGTACAGCATATATAAGTCCGGGCGAGACGCTGGAAAGTCATACCGCTCTTACTGTATGATCCAGGGAAGGTGTTGCCGCGGCTGATTGTTACTGGAAGAACTGATTTTTATTCACAGACGATTTTTGTGGGGTGTCTCAGATTGTCTCTGAGACTGCTTCTCTTACGTTCTAGTCTGATTTTGTTGGGGCAGGTATTGGATCTGAAATCCAGTGTGCGTCACTGCGAGCTGCATATACATTTAAATCATAATGACTCACTGCAAAATGAATATAAAAGGGATCTAAGCCAGATCCTGTTGTATTCATTTTTGGCTGCTCAATACTTGGGCGCAAATTTAAACATCCTGGGGTTAATTAAGCGTCGTTTTTACAGATGTAGTGACTCCCAAGAAAACCGCCATTTTCAACGACCAAAAAAATATATACATTTTTCCTGTAGCATAATTCACAAGAGAATGGTTAATTTCAATTTTTTTCTCTTGTTGTGTGGCGTAAAAAAATAAGCCATTGTAACACGCTACAAAAGCTACAGTTTGTGGTGCCTCAATCTGTTTGCAGCATTTTACATCCAGGGGGTTAATTAAGCGTTGTTTTTCAGATGTTGGTGATCCAAAATAACCGTCATTTTCACGCCAAAATATATACATTTTTTCCTGATAGGCATAATTCACAAGCGAAGGTTAATTACCAATTTTATCTCTTGTTGTGTAGCGTAAAAACACGCCATTGAAACACGCTAAACAAAGCTACTAGTTTGTGGTTGGCTCAATTGTTTTGGCGCAATTTACTCCAGTGTAAATTAAGCGTTGTTTTACAGCTGTGGTGATCCCAAGAAACCGTCATTTTCAACGCCAAAATTTATACATTTTTACTGAGCATAATTCACATGCGAAGGTTTATTACAATATTATCTCTTGGCTGTTTAGCGTAAAAAACACGCATTGTAAACACGCTACAAAGCTACTAAGTTTTTTGGGGCTCAATTGTTTGGCGCCATCGCATTTACATCCAGGGTTAACTTAAAGCGTTGCTTTTAAGTGTAGTGATCCCAAGAAAACCGTCTTTTTTAGCCAAAGTATATAAATTTTTCCGTAGATATTCACAAGCTAGGTTAACTTACAATTTTATCTCTTGTTGTGTAGCGTAAAAAACACCCAGTTGTAAACACGCTACAAAGCTACTAGTTTGTGGTGGCTCGATTGTTTGGCGCAAATTTACATCCAGGGGTTAATTATGCCGTTGCCTTTTTCAGCTGTGGTTGATCCAAGAAACCGTCTATTTTTCAACGCCAAAATATTTACATTCTTTCCTGTAGGCATAATTCACAGGCGAAGGTTAATTAACAATTTTATCTCTTGTTGTGTAGCGTAAAAAAAACACGCCATTGTAAACCGCTACAAAGCTACTTGTTTGTGGTGGTCAATTGTATTGGCGCAATTTTACATCCAGGGGTTAATTAGGCGTTGTTTTTCAGATGTGTGATCCCAAGAAAACGTCATTTTCTACGCACAAAATAAATACATTTTTTCCTGTAGCATATTCACAAGCAAAGGTTAATTACGATTTTAATTCTCTTGTTGTGTAGCGTTAAAAAACACCGCAAGTGTAACACGCTACAAGCTACTTAGTTTGTGGTGCTCAATTGTTTGGCGCATCAATTTACATTCCGGGGTTATTTAAGGCGTTGTCTTTCAGCTGTGGTGATATAAAGAAACCGTGCTCATTTTCTAACGCCAAAATTATATAAAATTTTTACTGTAGCAAATTAACAAGGAAAAGGTTAATTACAATTTTATCTCTTTGTTGTGGGAGTAAAAAACACCGCTTTGTAACTCGCTACACAAAGCTAACTAGTTTGGTGGAATCAATTCTTTGGCGCAATTTACATCCAGGGTTAATTAAAAAGCGGTGCCTGTTTGTTTTTCAGCTGTGTGTGACTCAAGAAACCGTATTTTCTCCGCCAAAAAAATATTACATTTTTTCTGTAGCCTAATTCCACAAGCAAAGGTTAATTTCAAATTTTATCTCATGTTGTGTGGCGTAGAAAAACGCAATTGTAACACGCTAACAATAGCTGTTGAGTAGTTTGTGGTTGCTTCAATTCTTTTGCGCAGATTTACATTCCACGGGGTTAAGTAAGCGGTTGTTTGCAGTATTTCACCGCACACAGAAGAATTTCTGTAGCGTAATTATAATCCGAGAGGTTAATTAAAGGGGTTGTCCGCTACAAAGAATGGCTTTCAAATTGTAGGGAACACAAAAATAAGACATTTTCCAAATATATTGGCTTTGTTCTCTGTTTTCCTAAGGAGATACAAGTGAATTTGATGAAAAAACCACCCTGGCTATTTTCAGTTCCCTCAGTAAGGGACCTTGTAAACAATTCTCCCCCTGCTGTTTGTTTATGAGATACCAGTGAGTGAGTCATCATTACAGGCTCAGGGCTGTTGTCAGTGCTGCTGGCAGGTAAAAGCTTGATTTATGTAAAATAAAAAGGAACTGTAATTAGGGCTTTTGTCTTGAGGGATTCAGATAAGAAGTCCTGTTAGTAGTTCTGGAGCTAATCTGATCTAATTAGCAAACTGGAAAGCACAACAGAGCATGGAGCTTCAAGCAAGGTGTTTGTGCAAATTGTCGTTGAAACCAAGGGAAGTGAAAGAGCATTTTCATCATGCATCCTATGAAACTCTGTGGGGAGACCAACTCCTTTAAGCCGGTTTGTGCTTTTATATTCAGGTAAAATACACCAGAGTTTTTAAACGGACATACAACGTCAATTTTTCCCTGTCCAATTTGTGGAAAGCATTTATATCAAGGGTTACCCCCAAGGGTTACCAAGCTTGTTACTGGGTTCATTTGGCGTTCAAATACCAGGGGTGTGTATTTATCATATACACATATCTTCATCAAACAGAAGTGTCTGTACATTTTAGACAAACAGTATGTCAGAAGAGACGATGGCTACCCACCACCCCGCAGTCTCTTCACTGCGGCCCCGTGTGCAGAGGCAGAAACATTCCAGACCAGTTGGCAGCACAGCAAGGGGACGTTGCAGTCAGGGGTCACTCGGTGAGGCCACAATGCGCTGTCATCTCAGCGGGAGCCGTGTACTGACCTAGCAACCCAGAAAGGGTTTTTGATTGGTTGACTAGGTATACACTTTCCTCCAAGATGACATCTGAAAACCCAAGGCCAAGAGTCGGTGGGAACGTAGGACACAACCCTTAGTTGGCATGGCCCCGGAGCGGGTTAGCGGCCGATCCATTCCTCCCAACCCGCCTCTGTCCCATCCAGTTCTCTCAGCCAGGAGATCTACTATGTGGTCTGGCGGCTCAGCAGCCACTATTATAGCGAGGTTGGTCGAACAATTTGAGGAGGGGCTAGGTCGCAGCTACTTGAGTGAAGAATTGGGGCCAATATCCCTGCTTTTGCAGAGGCGGCAATGTATAGATGAGAGTGGCATGGGAGGTCATGTTGTGAGGGTGTCAGCCTCGGCATACCAAGATGTGATGGGACAGCAGTGACGAATGTAAAAAAACAAATAGATGATGATTGTAGCTGACGCACTTGGGCAGCCGGGTGAGGCAAGGGCTTCATCATCGTCAGAGAGAAGAGGGCGTCAAGCTTGCGAGTCAGGCAGCGGCGCAGCCAGCAAGTGGTCGTGTGGCCGTGAGTAAGCAGGATAGCAGCAGTGCGAAGTCGGGAGCAAGCGGCCACGGCGGGTAAAAAACCCGCTTCGCTGGTCACAAGTAAAAGTAGCGGCACAGGGGCTCAGCGAGGCCAAGCGGCGGCAGTAGGTCACTCACTTGCGGTGCGTTGGCGGTACGGTAAAAATCCATACTCGGCCCGGTGTGGCAGTTCTTTGATTAAGACACCGGAGGTGCCGATTATGGGTTTATGTCAGATCTGCGGTAAGCAGAAAGTGAAGCGTGGCCAGGGTGGAGCTAACATTGGCACCACGGCCCTGCTCGGATCAAAACATGCTGCTGTCACCATCGGTGGCCTGGGAGAAAAGTGGATAGATGTGGTGGTCCTTCCTGATCGACACGCCAGCAAACAAGCTGCAGCAGCAGAGCACAATGGCAAGCTTTGCCATGAAGCCCAGTCAAGCTTTTCTCACAACCTCTGCAGAGGGTGCTTGTTTTCTCTTTGACATCATCTCCCGGTACAGATGCTCCTGGCATTCTCACTTACTCATGGCGCCAGCAGTCGTTCAGAGAGGCGTTGCAGAGACAACAGTATGAGTCCAACCATCCTTTGGTGAAGCAGATGACGTGCTCTGTCAAAGTTGTTGTTACTGCAGTCCCTCCCTTCCAATTGGTGGACCTCTGCACCATTCTGAGAACTATGGCTTGTGCCGTGCCGAGATGGGAGAGTTCACAATAGAACGTAATTTACTTTTACTAAAAGGCGAGTATCATGCACTTCATAAAATATGTAGAACGGAAGGGGGGTCAGTCCTTGAGCTTATCGTTCGTTACAAGGTCCTTAAACAGGCAGGCCGGATGGTTATGGAGCTGGATAACTTATGGTCAGGCCAGACATGTCCTTTACGGCCCACTGGGTGAATGTGCTTCCGGCGCAGGCACACCTAATAACACAAACTTGGACAGGAAGACGCCGCTTTCTCTCACTTGTTGTCATCAAAAACTTGCGGCTGCTGCACCAATGTCCGCCTCTTCCTCCACCCACCACCATCTCAGCCTACACAAGTACTGCTCCATCATACCAAATGTGTAGGGCGCACAGCGGTGGGTGTTCGTGTCACGCAGTTCTATCAACTGGCTTGGCCTAGGCGAACGAAGTCACACAGGGGAGGAAATTGCTCGCGTCATGCAGCATGAAATCGATGGTGTGGCTTTCTCCACGCCACAACTGCAATTGTAACCATGAGGTGACGGGACAATGGGAAGGAACCTGGTGGTCCGCGCTTGCACCGAGGAGGGATGGTCCTTGCGCACTGCATGGCGCCACGTGTTCAATCTGGTTGTGTAAAAGAGTTCCTGAAGTCTCTTCCACCGATATTCAGAACAATCTGAAAATGGCCAGGAAACTGTGGCATGACATTATCCATTCGTAAAAAGCCCAAGGGGAACAACCCTCCTCGAGTTGAAGCGGGCAAAGGCCTCCCCAACACTACTCTGATATGGATGTTTTCCCAACCCGTGGAATTCCAGCCTGCACTTGTTGGAAAGACTGTATGAACAGGAGAAATGCCATTAACGTTGTTTGATGATCCAGGCAGACAGAGAGTTACTCACATGTGTAACTTTGATGTTGCCAGTGGCAGCTCATGAGTGACACCTGCCGGCTTTGTTGAGGCCATTCAAGGAGGGTCGTTATTTTGTCAGTTCGCAGGGACTACGGGATGAATAACGTCATTCCACTGCTTCTTGTCCTGGAAACAGATGCTGAAAAATTTGTCTGGGCAGGGGACTGGAGATCGTGGCGACTACATCTCGCGGCCACATAGAGTCAGGTGGGGGACTGAATTGGAGGAGGAGGACATTGGAGCAGAAGCTTTGTCTGGTGCAAAGATGAGTGGATTTTCTACCCCAGGTGACAAGAGTGAGGAGGATCAGGAAGCAGCTGGAGGAGCTAGTGAGATGAGGAGAAGGGAAGACGGGCAGATGACCTGCAAGCACTGTGGCACTATACAGTGAGATGGAGGGCAGGGAGCCCCTCGGAGTCACTTGATGCAGATGGACGCAGAATTGCTGATTTGCTGGCTCAGTGAAAGCCAAATAGTCAGCATCCGGCAGGAGGGATGAATTCTGGCTCTCCCCCCTATTGGACCCTGCTACCGCGTCCAAAATGGGAGCTTTTTTCCCAGCTATTGAGGAGGAGGAACAAAACTTCAAAACTATAGGGAAATCTCAGTTAAGTTGGCCGCTGCCCATGTGCGGCATCGTCGCTCCTCTGACAGGTCTGACCGCGTGTTCTTCAGCGCTCACGTTACTACTGCCGCGGCCCTGCTGGGGGAAGGTGAGGGGAGAGGAGCAGACCAGCTCGGATCAGCAGCAACCTAAGTTGGAGTCACTGCATGAGCGTTCCTTTCACCCGCCTGTGAGGAGGGCAGTCGCCAGCAGCAGCAGGAAATTGGAGCAGACCCTGAACCAACAGTTTTGTGGCCTACTTGGAAAGCACTCCTGGCACCCCAAGTTAGAAGATCTGTGGACTACTGGGCAGCAAAACTGGATATGTGGACCGCTACTTGCCGAGTTTTGCATTGGAGATGCTTTCCTGCCTGGCAAGTAATGTTGGCATCAGAGTGGTGTTCAGTGCGCGGGGGCATCGTTACCACAGGAGAAACCCGCTTGTCCACGGGAAATGTGGAACGACTGGACCTTTGTCGAGATGAATCAGGCGTGGATCGGCCAGGATTCCACACAACCAATGCCTTAGGCGTCAGACTACATCAGCCATGACGGCCTCACCCTAACTGTGAGAAATGAGTTGGGTTCAAACTACCTGCCTCAGCCACTATTCTTGATGCTGCACCAGGCCTGATGCCACAAATCTGCTGACAGTTTCTCCATCTGTCCCACCAACCATCTTTACTAGGACTAGTATTGCCCACAACCTCCACACTGTGTCTTTGGGCCTCTCTCTGACCTCTTGCTGTTGATCCTGCTTGCCGTCACCTCCACTCTCTGTCATTCGTTGCCACTCTGTGGCCTTCATCCAGTTTTTGCCACCTCCAGGAATGTGATTGTGCTACTTTCTGACCTCATGCTGCTGCTTGTGGCTGCTGCCGTGACATAGAACCACTGTGTCATTGTGCCACTCTGTGGCCCATTCCTGTTTTTGGCCACCTCCAAGAATGCATTGTACCACTGTCTGACATCATTGATGCTTGACCCGTCACCTCCACTCTCGTCATTGTTTGCCACTCTGTGGCCCTACTACTGTTTTTGACACCACCAGAATGTCATTCTGCAACTGTCAGACCACATGCTGCTGCTGCGGTGACCTACACGCAGTGTCATTGTAATCACTGTTGACTCATGATGTGCTGGTGGCTGCTTGCCGTGACTCAACACTGTGTCTTTGTCCCACTCTGTGGGCCTATTCCTGTTTTTGCCACCTCCAGAATGTCATTGTTCCACTGCCTGACCTCATGATGCCTGCTGTGGCTGATGCCAGTGACCTCAAACACTTGGAGAGCCCACACTTTCCCGGTGTTCATAGTCATTGTGGGGGGGCCCCCCCCCACTGTCTGACCTCATGCTGCTGCTGTGGCTGCCGCCCCAAACGCCGTACACAGTGACCTCCACACTCTGTCATTGTGACTATGTTGACATCATGCTGCTGCTGTGGCTGCTGCCGTGACCTCCAACATGTGTCATTGTACCACTCTGTGGCCTACTTCTGTTTTTGCCACATACAGATGCGATTGTTGTCACTGCTGACTTATGCTGCTGCTGTGGTGCTGCCGTGACCTACACACTGTGTCATTGTCTTACTGTCTGACCTCATTGCTGCTGCTGTGGTGCTGCCGTGACCTCAACACTGTGTCTATTGTCCCAATCTGTGCCCTATTCCTGTTTTTGCCACCTCCAGAATGTCATTGTTCCACTGCCTGACTCATGCTGCTGCTGTTGGCTGATGCCGTGTCCTCCACACTGGTTTGTCATGTCGCCACTGTCTGAACATCTTGATGCTGCTGAGTGTGGCTGCCGCCGTGACCTCCCAAACTCTGTCATTGTGCCACCTGTTCTGACCTAATGCTGCTGGCTGTGCTGCATGCCGTGACCTCCACATCTGTGTTCATGTCCCACCTCTATGGCCTACTTCTGTTTTTGCCACCTCCAGAATGGCGATTTGTGTCACTGCCTGACTTAATGCTGCTGCTGTGGCTGCTGCCTGTGAACCTACAAATGTCGTCATTGTGCCACTGTCTGAACATCAATGCTGCCTTCTGTGGTGCTGCCGTGCCCCACCGTGACCCACACTGTGTCATTGTTCCCACTCTGTGGCCTACTCCCGGTTTTTGCCACCCCAAGAATGTCCATTTGTGCCATGGCTGACATATTGCTGCTGCTGTGGCTGCTGCAGTGACCTCCACACTCTGGTTTTGTGACCATGTCTGTCATCATGCTGCTGCTGTGGCTGCTGCCGTTGACCTCCAAATGTGTCATTGTCCCACTTGTGGCCATACTTTGTTTTTGCCCCCGCCCAGAATGTCCATTGTGCCACGGTTCCTGACCGCATGCTGACGGCTGTGGCTGCTGCCGTGACCTCCATCAATGTGTCATTGTGAACTGTCTGACCTCATGCTGCTGCTGTAGCTGCTGCCGTGACTCCAACACTCTGTCTTAGTGTGCCACTGTCTGAACCTATGCTGCTGCTGATGGCTGCTGCCGTGCTCCACACTGTGTTCATTTCCCACTCTGTGGGCCTACTCCTGTTTTTGCACCTCCCAGATTGTCTTTGTGCAACTGCCTGACCTCATGCTGCTGATGTTGGCTGCTGCCGTGAACATCACAAACTGATGTCATTGTTCCACTGTCTGACCCTCATGCTGCTGCTGTGGCTGCTGCCGTGACCTACACACTGTGGCCTTGTGACACAATGTCTGACCTCATGCTGCTGCTGTGGCTGCGTGCCGTGACCTTCATCCTGTGGTCATTTGTCCCACTCTGTGGCCTTACTTCTTTTTTGGTTTTTGCCACCTCCAGAATGTCATGTGTGCCCACTGCCTGACCTCATTGCTGCTGCTGTGGCTGCTGCCGTGACCTCCCACTGTGTCTTATCCCACTCTGTGGCCTTTACTCCTGTTTTTTGCCACCCCCCTACAGAATGTCATTGTTGCCACTGCCGGACCTCATGCTGCTGCTGTGGCTGCTGCCAGTGTCCTCCCACACTCTTCATTGTGGACATCTGTCTGACTCATGCTGCTGCTGTGGCTGCTGCCGTGACCATACACACTGTGTCTTTTTTGCAATGTTCTGTCTCATGCTGACTGCTGTGGCTGCCTAGGCCGCGCAAGGGCCGTGACCCTACACCACTGTGGCATTGTGCCACTGTCTGACTCATGCTGCTGCTGGGGCTGTATGCCGTGAATCAACACTGTGTGCATTGTCCCACTCTGTGGCACTCTCCTGTTTTTGCACACTCCAGAATGTCATTGAGCCACTGTATGACCTCATGCTGCTGCTGGTGTAGCTGCTGCCGTGAACTACACAACTGTGCCTTTGTCCAACTCTGTGAACCTACTCCTTTTTTGGCCACCTCCAGAATGTCATTGTGCCACCTGTATGACCTCATGCTGCTGCTTGGCTGCTGCCGTGACCTACACAATGTGTCATTGTGCCACCTGTATGAAACATATTGCTGCATGCTGTGGCATGATGCCGTGGACCTTTCAATCTGTGTCTTTGTGCCACTGTCTGACACTCATGATGATTGCGACGTGTCGGCTGCTGCCAGTGCTAGTGACGTCTCAATCGGTATTTGTGCCTCTGTCTGACATACTATGCTGCTGCTGTGGCTGTGCTTGCATACACACTCTGTCATTGTGCCACTGTCTGACCTCATGCAGCTGCGGCAGTGACTCCACACTGTGTCGTTGTGCATCTGGGGCTTTTCCTGTTTTTGGCCTCCAGAATGCTTGTGCACTGTCTGACCTATCTGGGGTCCTCCGCCGTCCCCCACCACCCTGTTATGTTTTCCCACCGAGCTTCACTTGTTTTTTTCCAGCTTTCTCTCATGATTATCAGGCAACTTTCCCCGCTTCAGTTTTTTGGTAGTTTAAGTGCCCAGGGAATTTTATGTGAAGCGATTTAAAAGGGGGCAGTCATGTGCGTGCATACTAAAACACAACATTGTATAAGACCAAACCAAGCCCCCCGCATATTTAAGCATGCACAACGTTCTACAGCACCCTGCGGGCTCTGTGCAGCCTGGAAATAGCTGTTTTTAAACATGATTCCCCCCCGATGTAATTGGGAAACGAAGTCTTTTTTCCAAAATTTGGCGAAGGAACGAAACGAATTTCGGGAAATTCGCCCATCTCTACTAGAGATGTCTGCTTCTGTTGTATAATATGCTGGCGCTTCTAGTTTTTTCGGTGCCTTCCCATACAATTCAATTATATTGGCAATGTAAAAAAAATGAGAACCGACTAGTTTTCGTGTAAAACGGAAAAAAAAAAACAGTCGATTTCGAACGTTTTTTGTCCGATCCAGTGTAGCCCTAGTCTAACACACCCCACTTTACAATCATTCAATAAAAAAGTATATGAAGGCAAAATTATAATAATCAATTTTTTTACTAAGTATCAAAAAGAACATGCCTTTGTACATGAACCATTCTTACTATGTGGCAATTTCATAAACAGAGTTTTGAAAAAACCTGGTACAACATAGTCCTCTTTCTTTAAGGATGTCTTCTCCAGCAGTCCATACAGACATTGTAGAGCTGGTAGAACTGACTGGCACATCACCTCTTAACGACATTTCAGAAGGTAAGCTTCCTTTTTAAAGTATGCACAGATCGATTTGACATTTTTTAGCACTCCATTTACATGTCACATGAAACCTTAGAAAAATTTAATCCTATTGAAAATTCATTTTTTTCATAAATAACACCTAAGATTAAAAACCTCATTAAATCCCCTTGGTACAAAAGACTTTAATTTGTGGATCCAGAAAGCTTCCCTTTGTAACAATCTGGATTTATATTCATTTTCTGTGAACACCTCTAAGATGCACCATCTTAACTCATGGACCTGATGTGCCTGTTCTGCAAAATGCCTGACTACAGTTGTTTCTCCGTATTGGTAAGTCTCCTCGCTTCTGTCACCCTTTTGTACCTTTTTTTATATGTTCATATGGCAGACTTGTGCTCAAATCCACAAGTCGTTGAGGTCACCTCAATGCAGCCCACTTGTATCAGGATTAGGTTCTATTCTGGAACCACTTGCTGTGTGTTTAAATAATTTTCTGTAAAAACCAAAACGAGGTTTCTATTTGGCTCTGGACAATTTCTACAAATTATACAACAATTGGGCTCTTCTGAGACTACAAGATTATCCACATTGGATGTGAAGAGCCTTTTTACAAACATCCTGTATGAGGAAGCATGTACAGAAGTACGGGAGGTATTAACTTCAGATCCATCATTATCTAAAACTATGAGGGTTATGAGTGTGCTTGATCGCAAGGTAGCTTGTTCCAAAGAACTGGTGCAGCACATAAAAAATCTTGGAGATTGGTATGGGAAGTTCGGATGACTGAGGCATATAATCTCAGATCATCAACAGAGCGGAGAGACCAGGTAGGATGGTAGACAGTGATGAGGGAGGAGATGTAGTGGGATGCAGCACTATGAAGAGCTTTATGGGTGAAAGTGATGAATTTCTGTTGCATTCTGTAGTGAATGGGCAACCAGTGCAGTGACTGACACAGGGTAGAGGCATTAGTATAGCGGCTGGACAGAAAGATGAGCCTGGCTGCTGCATTCAGGACAGATTGTTGAGGGGAGAGTTTACAGAGAGAAAAACCTATAAGCAGGGAGTTACAATAGTCAAGACAAGAAAGAATAAGAGTCACAATAAGAGCTTGAGTTGTTTCTGCAGTAAGAAATGAACAGATTCTGGAGATATTCTTGAGGTGCAAGTGACGAGATCGGGCAAGAGATTGAATATAGGGAATAAAGGACAGATCGGAATCTAGTATCACCCCAAGACATCGGGCCTGCTGCCTAGGAATAAGGATGGTGCCACACACTGAAACAGAAATAGCAGAGGGAGGTTGGTTAGTGAGTTGGTTAGTGCCATGGTGGGATAACAAGAAAATCAGTTTTAGTGAGGTTTAGTTTAAGATAGAGAGAGGACATGATGTCAGAGACCCACACAAGGGAGAGTTTTTGCCAGAAGAGGCTTATAGCTTTGTCCTATAACTGCATATCAGTCAGCACACACTGTTAGTGGGGTCCCTGGCTGTTACTTTAAACTCAAAATGAGAGCTTTGGTCTCAGTCTCAATCAATATGAAGTTATGCTTTTAGGTTAGAATATATATGGCAGCTGCTGCTTAGCTGAGATGTGGCCAAAAACCTCCTCTTCCCAAGCGACTGCCAATGACCACACAAGATACCTGCAAATTTGTACGGCCATTGGCAGCTACAGGGAGGTTTATGGCCGTGTCGCAGTCACCCGTATATTTGTACCCTAAATATTACATATATTACTGAATTTCTTACTAACTAAATCATACACACTTTGTGTAAGAGGATTATTATGTGTGTATGCTCAAGGTTACCTTTGCACAAAAAATAAAGCTCAATAGTGCTATGCTCATTTACTTTCTAACAGGACAACCACAGTCATTTCAATTTCACGCTCTGCTACACTCAAAATAAACTGCTGGTCACGAACTGTCATTTATTTAAGCAGTCATGACCTATGAGGGAGCACTAACTCTACAGCATAACCTTCTTGCTTTTTATTGTATTTTCTATAGGTCATTTTGATTTTAGAAAGTTGCATACCCAATGTCATACTTCTTTACCTAACGTATATTGTGTGGTTATGGGCTACATTAAATGAGGCATAGAAAATACAAGGAGTGTATTCCTACATCTAGTAGCGTTCCAAGTGAGCACGAGGCCTTGTAGCAGAATATAGATGGAATTCTCTTGACTGTGACAGAGAGTTTATGGATAAACACATACATAAAGAAATAGTGAGTACTATGAGACTTACCAGTTCATGAGCTCAGAACCTTCATTGCTTAACCCCTTGAGCTATTGGGCCTGAGAATTTATTTTTATTGTTTCATTGCTGCATTCCAAGAGCCATACCGTTTTTAGTTTTCTCTTCAACTTGGCCGAATTAAGCCTACTATTTGTTTAATAGAAGCTTCTTTATGTGCAAATATGTTGAAAAAAGTTTTATAATTTTTCATCCAAAGTCTAATTTACTTTTATGTTGCAGTATTCAGAGAGACATACACTCACCGGCCACTTTATTAGGTACACCATGCTAGTAACGGGTTGGACCCCCTTTTGCCTTCAGAACTGCCTCAATTCTTCGTGGCATAGATTCCACAAAGGTGTTTTCAACGATGCTCAATTGGTACCAAGGGGCCCAAAGAGTGCCAAGGAAAATATTCCCCACACCATGACACCACCACCACCAGCCTGAACCGTTGATACAAGGCAGGATGGATCCATGCTTTCATGTTGTTGACGCCAAATTCGACCCTTACCATCCGAATTGTCGCCACAGAAATTGAGACTCATCAGACCAGGCAACGTTTTTCCAATCTTTTACTGTTTCCCAAATTTCGATAAGCTTGGGCAAATTGGAGCCTCAGTTTCCTGTTCTTAGCTGAAAGGGGTGGACCCCGGTGTGGTCTTCTGCTGCGTAGCCCATTCTGCCTCAAAGTTCGCCGTACTGTGCATTCAGAGATGCTCTTCTGCCTACCTGGGTTTTAACGGGGGGCCCATTTGAGTCACTGTTGCCTTTCTATCAGCTCGAAAACCCGTCTGCCCATTTCCTTTGACCTCTGGCATCAACAAGGCATTTCCGCCCACAGGACTGCCGCTAACTGGATGTTTTTTCTTTTTCGGACCCCTTCTCTGTAAACCTTAGAGATGGGTTTGTGTGTGAAAATCCCAGGAGATCACAGTTTCTGAAATACTCAGACCCAGCCCTTCTGGCACCAAAACCATGCCACGTTCAAAGGCACTCAAATCACCTTTCTTTTCCCCATACTGATGCCGGTTTGAACTGCAGGAGATGTCTTGACCTGTCTAAAATGCCTAAATGCACTGAGTTGCCGCCATGTGATTGGCTGATTAGAAATTAAGTGTTAACGAGCAGTTGGACAGGTGTACCTAATAAAGTGGCCGGTGAGTGTATATTTTTTTTTGTTATCAAAGTAGCAGCATGTTTTTTTTTTTTCATTGATACCATTTTGGTTTAATATTATATGAGAAAAAAGAATTATTACAATGTTTTAAATTATATTTTATTTTGTTAAATAACATGATACTTCCATATTTGGGGTTATTATGGATGCAGTAATACCAATAATATGCATTTTTTGTTTTATTTTTATTTTGTTCATATTGAAATGTATAAGGTTTGGTTCAAATCTATCTCGGGTATTTTATTTGCAACCTCTCTGAACCTCCAATGCAGATCTGATTAAAGTCTACGGCAATGTTCACACGGCTTATTGCCGATGTAATTGCGGGGACGGATTTCGCCACGCAATTACGCCGGCTGCCGTGCAGCGGGGGAGAGGCGGGGGGGCCAGCAGCTCGCCGGCCCCATAGACACTCATTATTTACGGCGCGTACATGCCGTAAATAATGTGCATGCTACTTTCTCCCCCCGCTGCGGATTCGCCGAGTGGGGAGAAGAGACGGAATCCATAGTTCTCTATGAGAACTGTGGATTACCGTAATGACTGGGACGGATTCCAGCCGTACTGCAGCGCAAATACGGCGTGCAGTACGGCTGGAATCAGTCACAGAATTAGCCGTGTGAACGGCCCCTAAGGAGCAAAAGTTAATATTTCATGAGTTTACTAGTAGGATTATTTATATTTCTTAATATTTAACAATTTGAATTTGTTTAAGTCATATTAGGGTGGGGGAGGGGGGGTTAACCATGCGATCACTTGATCGCTGGTATAATACACTGCAATGCTACTGTATGCCAATATAGAAAACCTGTGGGCCCTCATCAAGCTTCCAGTTGCCATACAAACCCATCTGCACCCTAAGATCTCATTGAAAGTGGTGATGGTCTGACAGGGTGAGGGAAATCTTTTATTCTGTCAAACTGCTTGCATATGATGGGCGATATTGACTATGGCACCTAAGAGGTTAAGTAGAGATTATCAGATTAATAGGCAAGTTAAAAAATTACTACAATAAAGTAGATTAAGCTCATGGAGACCCTTCAGCTAGATTAGATTAAAGATTAGTAAAGTAAAGAGTAGATTGATGTTTCATTCTACCCATCAGGAATCATTTCAATTGAGAAAAGACTTTGACTCCTTTTTTAAAATAGCTTTACCTTATTCTCTGTCCTTTCTTTGTAGTCATATCAGTTTAGTGCCACAGTAGCATAATAGTTCTCCATGGCCATCATGAACTTCTCTCTATTACGGCCTCATGTATGAAAACTGGCTAGCTTTAAGGCTTACTTTGTTGCCCATAGAAACCAATCAGAGTTTCCCTTTCATTTTATATAGCGCTCTGAAAAAATAAAAGGGGAGCTCTGACTGGTTGCCATGGGCAACAAAGAAAGTCTTAGACCTGGACAGTTTTCATACATGTCCCTCTACGTGTTTCAATATAGTAGTGTCTGCTTCATAAGTTATGTCACAAACATGGTCCTTTACTCAACTTAAAGGGGTTGTCTCACTACAATGATTGGGTTTTAATTAAAAGATCTTTAAAAAACAAGCAGCTTTGCAATATATCATTACAAATGTCCTACTGATTTTGAGTTATCCTTGGTAGTAGGAGTGCATCAGCTTCTCAATTCACTATAGCAGCTGACCTGTTGATTTTTATCTCACTGGCTGCCAGTGCTGGTGACTCTTCAGCTTCTGAATACAGGTCAGAGCACAGTATGCTTCTGTAGGAAAGGGAAGGGGAGGGCTCTGGCTTCTGTGTCTGTGTGGATTAACCCTGTGTGTGACTGCTCCCTCCTGCTCTCTACACAGATTGATGAGAGCAGAGATGAGGCTGATCTGTGGTCAGTAGGATGTGACAGCAGTGAAGTGTGTTACTATAATCATGATGTGTCTGTGGAGCTTTGACTATACTAATATAACAGATCAGGGGGGCATGTGAATGGTTCATATCCCTCCCTGCTTTGCTGTATTAGTGACACATTGTGATTATAGTAACACACTTCACAGCTGCCCTGTGTCTGTTCTGACAGGGTTTGTTTGTTGTTGCTTGAGATGTCCATGGAGATTTGTATGCTAAGCAGGGGGTACAGGAACACTTGCATCCCCCCTGCTCTGCTATTAGCATACACAGCTTCACAGACCTCTGGCTCCACACTCATAGATCAGCCCTCTCCCTGCTGTCTCCTGACTCTGTGGAGAGGAGCAGCACAGTGCAGCTGATCCAGCAGTGAGCAGCAGATCTAGGCAGGCACACACAGGCAGCAAACCTCCTCGCCCTCCCCCTGCTGTATAGAAGTTACTGCTGTCTGAGGAGGAGAGCTGTCTGTGTGCTGAGGGGAGGGGGAAGGGGGAGGAGAAGAGGCAGACAAGAAGCACGCCCCTGAATTCAAAAATCCTATGCTGCCAGACACATTGAAGTAGGCTGAAAGCCTGTGGTTTTACTGCTATCTGTTCTTAGATAGCAAAAGAGAACGAATAAAATAATAAAAAGCATTAGTTAGATCAAGCTCCAAATGAAGGATCATTTATTATAAAGGCTGCATATAACACATTTCAGGAAGTAGTCATCTTCCCCTTCATCAGCTAAAGCAGTAGTAAGAAATAAAATGAAGACTCGTTTAATAACAATGTTTCAACCCACTACCTTTGAAGTAGGAACCAGAAGTAATATTCAAAGTTTAAACATAAATATAAATATAAGTCATGTAAAAATTTACTTAAAATACAAAATTGAATTGATTTTAATACATGAAAAAGAAGAAGGCTAAAAAAATAAATAATTTTTACACTGAAAGTACAAATAAGTCTCTTTAGATGATATTTAAAACTTACAGTATATATATGAAATAATATCAGTTTCTATCATTCATTGATTTACTAGTGGGGGTAATAATCATATGGAAAGGCAGGCAGGTTTACATACTAGGAATTGTAAAATATAAAAAAGACTTGTGGATGCTTGCTAAGTGATCCACACATACACATACAATATTCAGAATTATAATGGGAATCTTAACTTCAAGGAGGTTATAGCGCAGGCGTGGCATCAGTTTCAATTAATAATTCATCAAAAAGGTAACAAATAGCACCCTATAAATAGAGATTAAGGGGGACATGTATGAAAACTGACCAGGTCTAAGACTTCTCTGTTGCCCATTGAAAACAATCAGAGCTCCTTCATTAATTCAGGGCACTATATGAAATGAAAGGGGAGCTCAGATTCATTGCTATGGGCAACAAAGAAAGTCTTAGACCTGGACAGTTTTTATATGTGAGGCCCTAAGTATAAAAAAGTATACATAATAATATAAAGATTAATCAATTTCTACTATTAATGGGAATTTGCTATTTGAGAGTAAACTGAAAATCATCAAAATTACAATTATGAGCAATCAGGACATGTTTGGAAACACTGGGGGAGGTTTATCAATAGTGTCTAACTCTTAGACAGTTCTAAGTTAGACTAGACAGTCTTACAATTCAACACTTTTTTCATAGTGTTGATAAATCTGGCACAAGTTAAAACTGTCTAATCTAACCAGTCTAACCATCTTTAAATTGGCTTACTTTATGCCACTAACAGGCACTCAAATTTGGGCGCATTGTTTGGGACATGCAAAGCCATGCCCCTTTGTCTAGGCCACACCCAATGTTTCAGATGAGGCAAAAAAGAGTCTAGAAACTGTCTAGCATGTGTGTACTCCATCATTTTTGGTGCAAATTGTGCCAGAATTATGGTGCAACTGCCTTTATAAATGTGCCTCACTATGTTTAGTATATCCACGGATTACATAATGATGGTGTCATAAAAAAGCAATTGAAAAAAATTACACAAGTTGAGAAAGTTGTACTTTCTGAGCTGTGATATCATAGTGTGCTATCTGTCAAGTATACCTTTCCTACATCTGTATAACACACTGATTTACAGTTGGTTAAGTCTCTCATGGTTTGTTTGTGCTGTACTTGAGCTGGAAAAAGATTAAAGAGTTCCACATAATGACTCATCACCAAACAATCCCGTAAGCACTTTCCTTAATGGAATGGCTTGGGTGGAAAACATTCCTCTAAGTCCTCATCAATCAAGAGAATCTTCCAATATTCTTTAAGAATTTCTCAAAGCAGCAGATCTGTTAAAAATGACCAATGATTTTGAAATCTTTTCTTGCTTCTTTCTGAGGATATTTTTTGTCTCTTTAAGAATTTCTATGTGTCCCTGAGTACCTTATTGGAAAGACCAGGTGTGCTGAATTTTAGGGCGACATGTATGAACAGCGCTGCACCAGTTTTCTGGTGTACTTTGCACAAAAAAGCTGTCACAGACCTGTTCTATATGTATGAACAGTCGCATTCCAATCTTTGGCGCAATTGGCTCTGGCCCTGACACTTAATAATGCGCCAAAGATTAGGGGTGTTCTGGAGGCGTGTGGCACCACATTCATAGAAGTACATACATTTATGATTATTTGACGCCAACCCTAGGTGCATAACTGTTAGAACAGCCAGAAAAGGTTAAAGGTGGTCTTTCTTATCCTGAGTTGTCGTAGGGGAAATTTAAAAAATACCCTTTTAAAGGATGCCCTGCAGAAGAACAGGTTCATACATTCTGGCACATTTTACACTGCCGTAAAGCTACTTAGAACAGACTCTACAGCAACTAAATTCTATGACATTTTTAATAATGATCACAATACTTATGAAGTTAACACAGTATAAAGGAAACCAGCTCACTCTGGTGTGCACGTCGGATGCCATTCTCCCAGCGCCAAGATACTCCAATTTATTCACAGCAGTCGACCAGCAAAAAACGTCCCATAAAACAATACAATTTTATTTAGTTTTCATAAAAACATATATCCAAAAAAAGGTAAATGGGGCGAAAATGTATGATGGCTTTACCCCTTTTTTTTGGGGTTATACGCCCCTCCCAGCCCAAATTTCCCCGTGGGACGGGGGGAAAGCAGTGTTGGGCGCAGTTTTTTCGCCATTTTTCAGCTGCGCCCCGCATGTTTTGGCCCGGGGGGTAGGCGTTCCGGGGGGAAACGCGGCGCGTTTGTATACCCCGGGGAAAGTACAGGCGATCGGCAAAGCGGGTGCATTGCACCTCGGCAGCTCCGACAGGCGGGCCCCTGGTTTATTTTGGTAAAAAATGCTCCGGCAGGGGCCCGAAGTGAAGCAGGACCCGGAACATGCGAGGAAGCAGAAGAAGATCGTACCAAATCTCGGCGCTCCGCACCGTGAAAGCGGGGAGTATGTTCCCGAAAAAATCGCCTTTATAAAGGGGGAAAAAACAGTGTCAGAAAAAGAGCTGAACGTAAAAAATAAACAAAATTTAAAAAAAAATCATTTTCCCAAAAAAACTTTTAAAACGGCGCAAAATCAAAAATTTAATGATATTGTAAATTCCCGGGAAAAATCCCGTCTTTTTCAAATTCTGAAACCTTTTTCTAAATTGGGGCCCGGCAAAAAACCGGGCCAATCAGAATAGGAGCGACAGTGAACCATTAAAACCTAGGGGGAAGGATTGCCCGGGTCAAATTTCCACGGCGGGGACAGTTCAAAAACTGAAAAAATGGTAAAAAAAGCTGTTTGGGCTGGGGCTAGGGGGGGCTTGGCTAGCTCGGCCAATCAGAATAGGACAACAAAGACCCTTTAAATATCCTATGGAGAATTTAGACCAATAAAGAATCCATGGGGGGGGAACAGTTAAAAAATAAGTAAAAATGCAAAAAAGAGCTGATTGGTTAACTAGCAGGGTTTGGGAAGCTACCCAATCAGAATAGGGGGCGCAAAACCCCTTTAAAAAACCTAGGGAGAACTAATTGCCCAATCAAAAAAGGAGCGAAAAAGCCCCAAAAAATTTTCCTATGGAAAAAGTTTGGACCAATCAAAATAAAGGGGGAAATTTTCAAAATACAGTAAAAAACAAAAAAGGGGAAGTTTGGTTGAAGCGGCGGGGGCTCTTTCCAGTTTAAAGCCAATCAGAGAGTGACTACTTTCTCAAGATTTTCTATGGGGAAAAGAAATTCTGAGCGCGCTCTGTGTTTGGGGCTAAGTTAAAAGAGGCGCGTTATTTGGACCAATGGGGAGCGAGGCGCGCCCCTATGGGGTTTTCTAATGAAATCTGAAAAAAAAAATGTACGGCAAAAAATAAAATTATTTACACTACAGAAGTTGTACCGATGTTTTATATAAAACGAATGTTTTTTTATGGGGTAACAAAAAAAAATAAAAAATTCAAAAAAATTTCATGTTTTTTTCTTTTTTTTTCGTTGTCCCCCAACTATTAAACCCCTTGGCTAACGAAAATAAAGAAATAACATGTTTTTATTGATTTAAAAATTTTTTTTTCGTTCCCCCCAAAATTATTTTCGTTTTATATACACATGGGACAACATCTATAGTTTTAATAATTTGATTTCGGCCATGTACATTTTTTATTCCAAAATTGCTTTAAAAAAACCCCATAGGAGCGTCGCTCCCCTCTCCCATTGGCCCAAAATAAGGGGCCCCCTTTTTTAACTTGGGCCAAATTTTCACGAGCGGGGGCCTCAGAATTTTTTTTCCCCCCTTTAAAACTTATGAGAAAGTAGCTCCCCTCTGATTGGCTAAGTAGGGAACGAGCCCCCCCGCTTAAACCCAATCAGCTCGTTTTTTGCGTTTTTTACTGATTTTGAACTGTCCCCCCCCTTGAATATAAATTGGTCAATTTTTTTCCATAGGATATAAGGGGACATTGTCGCTCCTATTCTTTTTTGGTAAATTCCCCCCCTTGGGTTTAAAATTGGGACATTGCCCTTTCCCATTCTGATTGGCGGGTTTTTATCCCGCCCAATGAGAATAGCTTAAAAAAATTTTTGAATTACTGTATTTTCCCAGCAATTCTCTCTATTGCAATTCCCAATGTAGCCCGATCTCGGCGAAAAACGCGTTGTTCGGGTTTTTTAAAAACTGCTTTTTTTGTAAAAAGGGTTCGGCCCCCTTTTTTGGGTTTAATTTTTTTCCCTTTTAAAAAAAATAATTTTTTTATTAATACTTCATGCCGCAGGGCGCTGAGCCCCCCGAAAATTTCAGGCCCCCATCTTTTCCATAGACTATAATGGGAGAAGTATCCCGTTTTTGTTTGGGCCCTTGGGAAACCCCGGGGCCCTGCTACCCAAACCCAATAAATTCTTTTCGTTTTTTTTAACTGTATTTTAAACTGTCCCCCCTTTTGATTTTGATTGGCCCAAAATTTTCCCCAATAGGATATAATGGGACTTTGTCGTCTTATTCTGTTTGGGCCAAATAGTTCTCCATGGGTTTTTAAATTTGGGTCTCTGTCGTCCTATTCTGATTGGCTGAGCTACCCAAAGGTCCCCGCTAGTTTAAACCCAAAATCAGCCCCTTTTTTCAGCATTTTTACTGTATTTTGAACGGGAAAAACCGGGGTTTTCTGTTTGGGTTTTCCAAAACTTTTTCCCATAGGATATAATTTTTTCCTTTGTCCGCTCCTATTTTGATTGGCCGAGCTAGCCAACCCCCCAATAGCCGGGCCAAATAGCTTTAATTTACCTTTTTTAAAATGTATTTTGAACTATCCCGCCGGGATTCTGATTGGTCTAAATTTCCCCATGGGTTTTAAAAGGTTCACTGCCCCCTCCAAATTTCTAAAGGGCCCGGTTTTTATGCCGACCAATCAGAATAGTTTTCGGGAATTTAAATTTAAACTGAATTTCCCGGCAATTTCCAATATCCTAATTTTTGGGAATTGGGATATTGGAAAGTGTTTTTGGTTTTATTTTTTTTTTAAAATTTTTTAGGTTTCAGCTTTTTTCCTAAAGAATGTTGAATGCCTTTATAAAGGCGATTTTTGATTCAAACTCCGCACCCACAACTGGAATGATTTTTTCGCTGTTCCAGCCTGTCTCCAAACGGAACTGTTTTTTTTTGGCCCCAGTACCGCACGGGCCTAAATCCCGCACTGCGCCCATGTCCCCGCACTGTGCCCCCCACACACTGGCCAGGGCGGCGGACTTTTCCCCGCATTTATGGGCCCCACTACGTCCGGCCCGAATCATAGGCCAGCGGGCCCCACTGCGCCTAAGCCCCCAACTGCCCTAAAAACACTGGCGAAAAGGCGGGCCCGGGCTTTAATGTATGTATGACGCGCCCCCGGGCCCCCCACATAAATCAGGCGCAGAAATTTTCCCCCGGGAAAACTAGCGGAAAGGTGCGCTCCGACCCGGCGAGATTCATACATGTGGCCGGATGTATACAAAAGAAAAAACAAGAGGGGTACCCCTACTGAGTGTTTTTTTTACCAAACGATCCTTAATTTTTAAACTGAATTCAAAACCATAAACCCTTTAAAACATATTAAAATGGTAAATTTTTTAGCTTCTTTTCCCCTAATTGGTGGGAAACATGCCTCCCATTTTGTGGATTTACTTTTTTCTGAAAAACTAAATAAAAAATTTCATTGATTTAAAGGGGGAAATTTTTTGTCAAATTATTTATTTTAAATTGTTTTTAAAATTTTTCATTCAGAAAACAAAAAACATGAAAAAAATTTTTTAAAGGGATCCATAAAATTTTAAAACTTTTAATTTGTACTGTTCCCAACACAAACAAATTTGTAAAACACCCTAGCAGTAGGTTTGGTGTTTCCCTTACTTATTCCAGGTTGGGGATAATAACCCCTGTTTTCTTTGGGAAAAATTATAAAGATGTTAAAAACAAAAATTTGCAATTTCTTCGTAAACTATGGGAATTTTTCACCGCACAACACACTTGCTATAAGAAGGATCCTCACCTTCATTCAATTTAAAGTCAAAAAGGCAATTTGCAAAAACTAGGTTTTAAAAAGTAACAAAAAATTATTTTAAAAAGCTCAAAACATTTAAGACTTTAATTGTAACTACTTTTTTACTTGCGGTTTAGCGTGGTTGATGTCCATTAGGGAAACGGCAAATGATGCATAAAAAACACAACTTCATGTTGCAAAAAGGGTGTGGCTACTCCATCTTGGGGCCAAAACATCTGAAGGGGGGGCGAAACGCAAGACGCGCACCGGCCCTTTTTGGGAGAGGGCCTCCCCCTTTTTCAAGCCCCCCCCTTGAAAAAGGGGGGAAAAATTTATGCAACACGCCCCTTACTATGGACATCCCAAACCCCTGCTTAAAAAGCAAATAACAAGTTGTTACCATTGAATTTTTAAATGTTTTTGAGAATTTTTAATAAATGGGTTTTATACCTTTTTTTAACCTAGTTTATTCCCATTGCCTAAATTTACGTTAACAACAAAAAATTTCACTAGCTTTTTTTTTCCCGGTTTGGATAAAAAATCTTTAAAAACTCAGCCTATCTTTAAAATTACAAAACCCAAAATCAGGGGTCCCCAAACTTCGGAGGATTTTTAACCGGCCCCGCTGCCACCTGCCCGGGACCGGGGTTGGGAGCGGGAGAGCTGCAGTCCTCTGAGGGTTAAATGTGCACTCTGGCCCCTGCTGTCGCCTGCCTCACATCACTTGTCACCGGCCACGCCCCCTCCCACATGAAAAGGGGGGTGCCGTGGGCAGTGAAAAGGTAAATAAGAAAAAACCCCTGCCCAGCCAGGGACCTGGGGCCAGGCCCTTTGGGGGGCGGACACTCGCAAACGCAAGGGGGGGCCTGAGGGCGGGGCAAATTACCAAAATATGGGAGGTTTCCGTGAGTGGCCCGGGGGCGGACACTGTGCCAAAGTATACGCAGAAAGTCCGCCCCTGCCCCCACAGACCCCCTCCCAAAAATTGTAAGTGCCGCCCCTTTAGGCAGTCCCCTCCGTTTAAAAGTGTCCCCCCCCCACAGGGCGTTCCCCCCCGATGCCCATCGTTAGGGTCCCAAGTCAATACCGAAGGTACCCACTTAGGAAACCCTTTCGATGGGGGATGGCAGCGGCGCCGGGACTAACTGAAAGTCCCGCCACAAAGCACATACAGATGCTTCTCGGAGAAACAGGGGCCCCTCTGCCCTTTCAGAGTTTTCTGGTGAGGCGCAAAGGGAAAGGGTCCCCTTCACCCGGTCCACACAAAGGGTGGGGATCAGCGCCCTCACCCCGGCACGGCCTGGTGACGGGACGCGCCCGAAGAAGAAGCCCGGGACAACTACAAACGGGGGGGGGGAAGCCAGGTAAAATGAGTGATGTCACTTTTTTTTTTTTAAATTTTTCTCTAAAGCCTGCTGGGGGCCTAATTCTACCAAAGGGTTTCGGGGGCCCCAAATGTACCCATAAACCCGCTGGGGGGGCCTAATTCTACCTACGTTGCTGGGGGGCCTAATTTACCTACACCTTTCTGGGGGCCCAATTCCCTTTCCTACAATGGTGGGGGGCCCCTTTTTTCTACCTACACCCGCTGGGGGCCCTAAAACTACCTACAGAAAAAATGGGGCCCAAATCACCCCACACCTTGGGGGGCCCAATTCTACCCAAAACCTGCGGGGACCTAATTCTAAAACCCACGTCTGCTGGGGGGCCTAATTCCCCCTACACCCGCTGGGGGCCTAAATTTGACCTTTCACCTGCTTGGGGGCCTAATTCAAACCCCCACCTGCGGGGGCCCAATTCCCAACCTACACCTGGGTGGGGGCCCCAATTCTAAACCTTTCAAACCCTGGGGGCCCTAAATCTACCTAAAGAAACCGCCCGGGGGGCCCCAAAAACTACATACAGACCGCTGGGGGCCCTAAAACAAACCCACAGACCTGCTGGGGGCCCCCAAAACACCAAAAGACCTGGGTGGGGGCCCCCAATTCTACCTACAGACCTGCTGGGGGCCCAAATTACCTACAGCCTGCCTTTGGGGCCCCAAATCTACCTACCCGACCTGCTGGGGGGCCCCCTATCTAAACCCACAAACCTTTCTGGGGGGCCCTTTTAAAATTTTACCTACAGAAGGGTGGGGGCCCTAAAACTACCTACAACCTGCTGGGGGCCCTAATTCTACCCTACAGACCTGCTTGGGGGGCCCAAAAATTTTACCCACAGACTCTGGGGGCCCCCAAAACTACCCACAGACCTGCGGGGGGCCCTAAATTCTACCCCACAGACCTCTGGGGGCCCTAAATCTACCTACAAACCCGCTGGGGGGCCCCAATTCTACCCACAACCTGCTGGGGGCCCTAAATCTACCCACATACCTGCTTTGGGGGCCCCAAGTCTACCTACGACCTGCTGGGGGCCCTAATTCTTAAACCCACAGAACCCGCTGGGGGGGCCCAAAATTTTACCCACCGACCTGCTAGGGGGCCCAAAAACTACCCAAAAACCTGCGGGGGGGCCCAAAATTACTAAGAAATGCTGGGGGGCCCCAATTTTTACCTACAGACCTGCTGGGGGACTTAAATTCAAACCCAGTCTGCTGGGGGACCCCAAAATTTAAAAAATAAAAAAGGGTATCACTTTAATTGTAAACGACCCAAAGTAAAACTTTTTTTTAAAAAAAATATTCCCGGGCCCCCCGATGGTCGAGGGAAAAAACCCGGGAAATGGCCCCCGGTCCCCAAAAATTTTTGAGGACCCCTGCCCTATAATTTTCCCATTTTAAAAACCCCCCGAATATAAGCGGGGGCAAATTT
This sequence comes from Phyllomedusa bahiana, assembly GCA_025379985.1. Taxonomy (NCBI): domain Eukaryota; kingdom Metazoa; phylum Chordata; class Amphibia; order Anura; family Hylidae; genus Phyllomedusa; species Phyllomedusa bahiana. Next base: position 166,607 of record JAODAL010003534.1, read on the forward strand.
TTTTTACCAAAAAAAAAAGGGAAAACTTATTTACTCAAGTATAAAACCCAGAGGGAAAAATTTTGCGGGGTAATGGTAGAATTTTTTAAAAAATTAAAAAAGGATTTTCCAATAAAAAGACACAGGCAGGTATTGGCGGGAAAATGAAAATGCCCCTTTTAGGCAGTTAAAGTCTCCCTTTGCCAGGGATAAAAGGGAAATTTAATGTTTTCCCCATAGGAAAGGAAAAGGCGTTTAAAAAGTCCCCATAGGCTGGGATAGGCCCCGCAGGGAAAATTTATGACATAACAAGCTGCCCGCCGTGCCGGATACTCTGAGTTCTCTGTGGAGCAAGGGAATGCTTGCCCCTTTTACCCGGAAATTTTAAACGTAGCTTTATGCTAAACGATAAAAAATCGCCACCAGATGCCAAAGGTAATCGGGAATAATCTGCTGTAGGATTTTTTTCAGCACAAAATACATCGATAGCTTTATCATATGCACAAATGCCAAAACAGAAAACACACAATAAATATATAGATAGGGTTGGGAAACCAACCTAAACCGCCATCGAATAAACAAATATATTTTTAACCAGATGTCTCAAAAATGCCCTGCTTTTTTAAAAGCCCAAAACAAAACAAAATTACTATGTAGTACAACATAGTGGCACTATGGAAAATTACCACAATCAAGACGTATGCATAATGAATATAATCAAAACTGATATCAAGATGACATTAATAAATAAAGCATGCTCATGTATTCACAGACAATATCAATAAATACACACTTGTAGTATGAACCATAATTATAGTAGAATAAATGGAAGACCCAGTGGTGGAGAGGACCCCAGTGTACGTTTTACCACCTCCTTTTTGTATTAAACCGGGTGGCATGTGGTTGTGAGCTGAAACCAATGCGGGGTTTGTGGGTTTGAGCTCTCTCTGTACTCAGTAATTTGTGAGTTTTGAACTCGATAAAATGTTTTAGGGTCCCCCCCTCTCCCCACGGGTCTTTAATTTTTATTTTACTGTAATTGTGGTTCATACTCCAATTTTGTATGTATTGAAATTGTTTCTGAATATATGAGTATACTTTATTCAATTCATATTGATATCAGTTAGGACTATATTATTATCATATTTCCCCTGGTTGGGTAGGTTCCATGGGTACTAATTTTTTTAACAGTAAATTGTTTTTTTTTAAAAATGAAATAAATAGCCATATTTTTAAGGGCAATTAATAGGGGCATAAAAAATTTTATATTATATTTATATAATTTTATAAAATATATATATATATATAAATATTATATATAGGGGAAAGAAAAAAAACGGGGGGCGCACAATATGAAAAACTTGGTAAAAAAAAAATAAATATGGGGTGCTACCTGGGGGTTTGTAAAAGGGAAGGTCAACACTCTGTAGCTTGCAGGGCCGTTAAAGCCGTCGCCCCCATCCGGCTCCGAAATTTAATCCAAAAATGGACTCAAGTGTTTTAAAAGCATTTGGGATTGTATTTAAAAGCCTGGCGAATAAGCTGGATCCAGCCACTTTCCCAAAAAATCCAAATGACCCCTTTGTAAAAAAGAATTGTTCCTTTAAAAAAAACACATGGGGACCATCATAACAAAACAATTTTTTTTGGTAAAACTGGCAGCACAAAACTATTAGTTCTATCTAGTTCTAAAATAATATATATATATATTTTATAATTATATTTTAAATATTATTATATATATATTTAAAAATTTTTCTTGGTGGTTTGTTTGGCTCATCCCCCTTATCTATATATTTTTGTTTTTTGTTTTAGCATTGGTGCTCCTGATAAAGCTACTGTATAGATAAGTGTTTCACTGTAAAAAGGCTCACCAACAAATGAACTTCCATTGTTAGATTTTCATTTTGAACTTTCCATTATTAGCTTCAATTCTGCAATCCTATTCAGTTGAAATATTATGAACAGTAATTTAGGTTAACACATAAAAATGTTCCTGTGGTCTATTTTACCTGTGGTGGGTGTTATACAAAGGTCCTATTACTTTGGTACACCATTGCATATGTACTGTGATAAGGGAATGACAGCAATACTGTATGCTTCTCGGGGATTTTATTCGTTTTACAATACCTGATTAATAATTCTGTCTTCAAAAGCCAGGTTCACACTGGGAAAGTCTCTGAAAATAAAAAATGTCAAATGCAAAACAGATTAGTATTGCTGCAATGCAGAGCTGAAGTATATCGGAAGCAGTTAAAAGATGACATTGATGAAAGTTTTCTTTTACCCTTGTATATTGATGCATTAAGAGGAGGGGGTTTAGGCCAAACCCCTTTAACATGAGACAAGCATTTTGGGTTTTTAAATATTTTTGGAAAAAGGGCTCTGGAAATGGGGGAAAACAATGGATTATCATAAAACAAAAGTAATGTTATTGTCCTTAAATTTTAAATTCAACAGACTCTATTTCAAAAAGGGGTCAGTGCCATAGACCTTGAAGATATCCCATTACAATTATTTTATGCTGTAATTTTTTTTCTAGTTCTTCTGCTGAAAACTTTTGAAAAACTGTTGCATTAGTTTCTTCTTCCTAAAACAGATTTTGTGCGGGGACCCAGAAGCTTTAAGTTACTCCTCTACATGATTGTACTTGTTCCATGCAATTATGCTTTCATAATGCTTATCAATTTATTCCATTTAAGGGTTTATCAAATCTGGACAACACACTTTTTAAAGTGCAACTTCTGCATTTAGTAGAATACAATGACATGCATTACATTCAATGGGAAACTATATAATGGAGGATTCATACTGCTTTATTCCCTATGTCCAAAATATCCATTAGGGTTCAAGAAAAAAAGGTAAGCTGATGGATACTGTGACTTGGTTGGCCCATAGCCCTATTTATATCATGTCTTCTCCATTTGTCAGATGTACATGATATCTGTGCAGGATACAAATACGTGGTTTCCAACACTTTTGTGCCCGCACAGAAAAGCATATACTGCTATCAAATAGAGAAAATATAGTCCAACTTAGACTATGTTTGTTCTATTGAAGTATATGGACCAACTATGCCTACATTGTGGTATCCAGCAGAATACCTTTTTCACGGTACCTTAATGGATACCTTGAAATTAGGGAATGATGCTGTGTGAACCCAGCCTAATACTGGTTCAGCAAAACTTAATTTGAGAATTTACTGCATGACTCTGAAAATGTTTTTAATACTTTTGTTCTGATTTAAGAGCAGGTAACTTAGTGAAAGAAGATATTACTGTCAAGTTTAAGGGGTTGTCTACCTCAAAATTTTTACTTAAAAGTATAATGCTGTTGTTGTAAAGAAGAAAAAAATCCTCACCTCTCCAGTGATCTTCATTCCAGCAATATCACTGCTGGTATTCTCTCCAAGCCTTTTGTGTTATCACTCCAAATATTGGTTGGTTTTGGCCCGTAAAAACAGGATCTGGGAAAATGACGAGTGGTGTCACTGGAAGAGGGGTCAGTACAGAGGTGAGTATGTTGTTTTGTTTTTCCTTATGAGTCTGGCAGCATACTTTTAATTAAAATGTGGATGTTGAGAACCCCTTAAAAATTTGATACACATGTACATTGTCACAGTTATTTCTTCAGATTAATTAAAGTCACCATAATTTTAAAAAAAAGCCTTTAAACCTCCATAAGAGGTTTAAAAAGGGTGAGGAGTCCCTACCATATTTCATTTAAATGAATTATTAGATCAGATCAGGGAGGAAAAGGCCGCTTAGTGGTGCCTGAAACTTCAGTTAGTGGTTGCCAATGCAACTTGGGAAAACCTGGTTTCAGAGAAACAGTCAAGTTTTAGAGAAAAATGGAAATAAGTCAAAAAAATCGAAGATCCCTTTTCTTAGGGCGCATGTATGAAGGGAAAGGGGTTCAAAAGTGAATAATAATGTAAAATTATTTTTTTGGATTTTTTTATTTTTATAATATAATTTTTTAAAATTTTTGGGGTATTATATATTTTATATTTAATTTATTGATGATTTTTTTTTATTACATTTAAATAATGTAATTTTTATATTTTGATTATTATTAAAAAACGATTTTTATATTGTATGGGTAAGTTAAGAAAAATTGGACTTTTGCACCTTACGCAATTTTTGCTTCACTTCGACTCCTAGGCTCAGGAGACCACATTGGTGGGTCTCCCTGTCAAAGAGTAAGCGCCAGTTTTGCCGCCCAATTCAAAATTGTGTTTAATCTACAAATGGGTGTGACACACCCCCATAAAGGCCCCCAAAAACCCGCCTTGTTGGCACATTTAAAAGTTTCGAGTTTTAAAAATGACCCCTAACCAACGTTAGGTGCATTGGACATGCCCCCGCCTTTATTGAGGAAATGACAAAGTCACCCCCCAGATCTTGTAATTTCATAAAATTTCACTCATTAAGGGCGGGATTAGGATTTAGGATGTCAAAAAACGCTCCCCACTTGTCATACAAAACAGGAGCCATCGGTGCCCGGAACCCAATCAGGGGAAACGAGCCTCAAAGGTTTTTCATTAATTTCATTAGCACCTTGGCCAGGCTCTCCAGGGCCAGGATAGACATTTGCTCCAAGAGTCAAAACAGATTTGGAATAACTGGACATCACTGGCACACCGATTTATATTTTAAAAATTTTAAAGCCCCCCACATCTTCTGTCACTCCTTCTTTGTAGGACCCCGGGGGAGAGAAATGGGAAAAAAGGTACCAGGCGAGCAGTACCAGTGTTTGTTTCCCCTGTGCTTGGACCCATGGTTATGTATACCCGCTGTTGCTCTGATCATTACCATGCTGAGTTTTAGTCCCTTTTTTTTTGAAGAGGGCAATATGGTCTGAAAAGGAGAAGCGTGAAGACTGTCCCCGGGTGTGACAGATAGAGGGGGTTGGGATTGGGGTATCCCCAAGTTAAAAAAGAGGGCCCAACTTGGCCCCCGTGTTGTCTTATTGGGAAAGGGTTATGCCAAAGGTACCAAGAGCTCCCGGGCCAACAGGCGATTTTCCCCTATGTGTGCCCCGTACCAAGTAACCTAGTTTAAACCCTAACATTTGCTGTTCCTTGTTGTCCCCTTCCCTATTTGTTTTGACGTTTGACCAGTTATTTTAGCTGTGTCCCCCATATATGTATTTTTTAGTGGTCTTAAGGGATTAAAATATAAAACTTTGACCTGAGCTGTTTGTTTTCTCGAACACCCAAAAAACTGTCCCTATTCTCGTTCGAAAATATCGTTCCTTTTAAGTCTGTAACGACCAGGGGGTGTAAACCCTTAAAACCCCCAAGGG